>DWDX01002587.1:0-14924 GCA_018245675.1 Agara michaeli
CCAACCCGGGATTTGAACCCAGGACCTCCCGATCGGCAGTCGCGCTAGCAACCGCTCGACCAACGAGGCAGTCAATTCCAACCTAAGTCCAAAAATTTATATGTACATTTATTAAATTAAACGTCACTCTGCGATACCGATGAAGGAAATAATTGCGAGGAAACTTGCATACCTTAGAGTTCCTTATAATGTTCTCTAGGATATGTGATGTCTGGTAACGAAGTCAGCTAGCATATTGAGATCTTAAATCGCCATTTCTATAAATGACCCTTGTCCGATAATGGCAATGTATAAAGAATCCAAAAAGACGGCCGTTTAGAGACCTAGTAGAGGATGTTTTTAAAACTCTGAGTATATACACGTCACCAAGTTCTTGGAATGCACTAAAAGGCGGACATTTCTACGCATTAGTACCTCGCTTATTTTAATTGTCTAGAAAATCTTGTCAAACGAAGGAGATTTAAAATATTGAATATTCTATTTTGTTTTTAAGTAGTTTTAAGATTTCCTTAAACATTGTCGACGTTACGTCAAACATTTCTCTGTGCGTGATCTTCAAAACTTACTTCAAGATATTCAAGACACAGCGGTTCAAAAGATCAAGCTTTATCCACTTTGTGTAGCCTTCCGCTGTTAATAAAAACCAAACAGTTGCGGGGTCTAAAAGAAAACTGCAATATGTAATTTCACTATTGTTTACGTAGTTCACTGCTTTGCTGGTTAGTTTAACAGAATGTGATTCGCAGGCACCTTGTTCGTAGCTGTCGTGGACGTTGTCGTGAACGGGATAAACAAAGATAACGCTCCGAGTGAAAAGTTAGAAACATGTTTTCGTAGATAACCTTTAACCGTGATATACTGCGCCCGATTTGAACTTATTTGCTGTTACGGTACCTTGTCAAAACCGGGAAAATCAACAGTTGCATATATATATTATGTCTACACAGCTATTTGTTTTACATGTACATAATATTATGGTCCTTCGAGCTAGATAAATTTTTGAAATGTGAAGGCACATAATTATAATCAACCGTATACCAGTGAAAATAGGTATTTTTTATCATATAAAATCACAGAGAAAAATTCTAAGCAGTTTTTAAAATACCAATTTGTATGTTTTTTCATTAGAATCTCAGTCTTGTACTACATAAGCAAAGAATAAAAATGTAGTCCCGGTAAAAAATTAATTATAAAGTGAAACACTAGTAGAAATGGTTACAAAATGATTTGAATAAAACCTTCGTAACACAAGTTAAAAACAATTTAGCAACAGTCCCGCTGACAGAACTCTAACGGGCTAGAACAAAAGAGGGTACATAATTAAAATAGCGTGAAATGGCATTGTCGCGAGGACAGTTAGCTGTAATTAGTTAAAGCTGAGTTCCGTTTAAGCATTAATTGCGATTTGAGTGACATCGGACGAATTGCTACATGGATTGTCGTGTAATGTGCTTTAATCACGGTAATGTTGATGACGAATAGTTAATCTAATTTCAACGTTTGCTTATGTTACATTGAGTACTCGGAATTTTTCTATCTTCAATTTCAATTATTAAAAGTCAGAGAAAAAATCATACAAATCATGAAATGAACTGAGATAAAAATATCTTTGCAGGTTGCTTTGTGTTCAGGAAAACTTTATGTTACGGCGGCAACTACGTTAAAGTCAAAAGCGAATACCTACACATTTTATATATTACAATATATTAATTCTGTAATTAAAACGCTAAATATAATATGCACTTAACATTTCCTCGCCAAGTAATAACTTCATCGAGTCCGCAAAATAAAGGCAAGAGGCTAAATAACAGAGGAAAATTAGTAGTCGGGTTTTAAAATACATAAGAATTTATTGAGGTCGTCCAAGTTTCCGTAGAAAAATGCATGAAAAGCAATCAATATTATGTTGCGGTTTATTGCAAGGTATTTCGTCATTTTTATTGACCGTCATGTTCACTCCGTTCAAGGTAACTCTTGATTGGATTCAACATATATTATCGATACATTCTCACATATTCTAAACATCACTACAATTGTAATTATAGATTGATAATAATTAGAGTCGTCCATTGATTTCTTTTTCTTTCTTGATTCTTTTTTAAGCCAGAAACTTGCGTGTAGCCTAAAAAAGCCAAAAGATGGTACCTATAACCATTTTAAATAGAACATTGAACAATGCCGCAACTTCTAACCATAAACAAGCAATTTCTATGCAGCCTTGAATTACGCAGAGCTTTTTTATTACCACCCTAAATAAAGACCTAAAATAGTAATTCCTACTTTGCATGTAGTTTGTCTAGAAGAAATCGCTATTTGAGGGCACGTTTATGTAAAAATGGTTCTTCGTATTTTATGAAAGTATACCAATTTCATAACTTTTTGACAGCTATCTTTTTTAATAACTAGTTCAACAAAGGACCAGGCATCAGCCACTATCGGCCAATTCTACATAATTTCCACTTAAAACAAACCATTCATAGAACTGTGGGAATGAATTTGTTAATGTGAGATGGTTCCGTAAATAAAATAGGTTTGAATAAGAATATTACTTGACTAATATTAGTTGGCAACAGAACTGTGGGAATCGGTTATGTTATGTTAGTGCACTTAACAATCATTAGTATCTGTGGTATTTGAGTATACTAATTGCTAAGACGTAGTATAGCGAGTATTACATTTCAACGTTTTCAGGTATCCGATTTGCGTATTTCAGTGGAACAAAAGAAGTTAATACGCCTTTCGATTTAAAAAAACGTTGTTCGTGGAGTTTGTATTCGCGTTCCCCTCGGTATTGGAATAGTTCAATAAAGCCGCGCCTCCACTGGGCAGCCAATATTGTTGACTTACGTCGAAACTCGCAAAAATTGGTCTGCGGTTACACAACGCTAAAATCATTTAAAACAATTTTCACAACGTTTGCCTGAAAAGCAATTAACATTCCATATTTATAGAGAAGTGTAGTAAATATTATACATAATTGTACACGTTACGTACACGGCGTAGACGTAGATATGTATAGTATTTGTATTTTGATAACATTTCAAATTAAGCCACTGGATAAAAATAGATTGAGACACAAAAACATGGAATTCTTGTCATTCCATAACAGAAATATATTAATGAATGAATGAAATAAAGAACGAACGAATAAAAAGTTACTATAATATTATGTACTAACTATAATACGAATGTACTGTTCTTAGAATAAAATTAGTTATTTACGTTCGGGTAAAATGGGTATGTTGTATATTATATTCTATACAGGCTGAACGCAAACATAATTTATTGTTGTCATTTAAATTGTCGAGCTATTTCCATTTTAGCTGATTGTATAAATTATGCAATCAAATATTACTTTCACATACATAAATTGTACCTATTCCATAAAAATTAATAAACAAATTGATGCAATGAATGATGTTTACAATAAAAAATCTATAGATCCCATGAAAGACTTTAAAAACAATTTAAATATATTATTTATTTATTTAAACTTTATTGTAGCACTTAATGCTAGGGTACAATGGGCGGACTTAATGCCTGGTGGCATTCTCTACCAGTCGACCCATTATCTTTATTATTAATCGATTTTGAATCCAAGTTAAAGAATTGCGATGAACGCAATTGATCTAAAACGCGGTATGTACATGTATGTATGTAATTGTAGTCATCAAACCTTTCTGCATAGTAAATGTTAGACTTATGCACCATAACAGTTGACACTATCTAGAAATGTTTCTGCATCCAATACCATTATATCGTATACAGAAATAACGAAAAGCAATCGTTGCATTTTAAAGTGGGCTATTTACGTTCGCTTGCGTTAACCAATATTACTCGACCTCCCTCGATACGTACCCTCAACAATGTTGGCTTAGATCGTCCAAACATCGATTATATAAATTATGTTTAGTTAGTGTTATTGCCAATATCTTGACCTATATAATGTTGCTATAAACAATTATGTGCTGTTTGATTATTTATTCTAGTTATGAGGAGCGTAGGAAACTCCGATGTCAGTGAGTAAAAACATCATTGACTTGACGTTGAAAAAAAAAACCCTAATTGTATGTACCTAGATTTAGTTACGTATTCTTTAACTGTTATTACACTATTTACCAGCTATTTAATATCGTCTTTATCTTGTAGATGAACACTGGTAATTTACTGTAACTTAATATATAGATGAAGAATTGTCATACATTATGGGCATTAGATTTTCCAGAACAACAATTAATGCAAAGTTGCGTAAAACGGACCTTTTAGCGCCGTCCTCCCACGCGTAGTAGTAAAACCAAGGCCACCAATCGGCTGTGAAAAATTTAGATAAATCTCATCTTACACATTGTTCATGGCGCTTCATAATTATTGTGTAATCATGTTTGTTTTAGCCCTTTGTTTCCACTTCCATTGTGTAAACAGCTTAACCTGTCCAGCAAGTCACGCGGCCAATTTAGTGTAACGGCGCTCGTGCGTAGGTAATAGCTTCGTGCGAAGTCGATGCCGGTCATTATGGCGCAGGAACTCGCTGCTAACGTACCTACTAAATTAACGGAGTTTTCTACCGCTCACCAGGAAATGGGTGCGAGGCTAGGTGTATCGCCAGATCATGATGTATTTACACAACTCTCAGCAGGTATTTGTTGTTGTTTTGCTTTATGACATTTCTTATAGCAGTGACGTAAGTGAACAAATGACAATCTAGCTGATCGCGAGAACCGTAACATATTTGCGGAACGGTGTGTTTATATACGAGTAACTCTCAACGCTTGTAGTTTTGCCTTGTTGAAATAGTGCTTTATATTATATCTAGTAGTCAACAATCATTAAGAAACAAACGACAATCTGCTCTAGTGTTGGCGGAACGTGCATGAAATAAACTTCTTTCAGCCCGTATAAACGGTGACAAATGGGAGCGTTGAATACAAAGTGGTACCAACTTACCAATCCTTATGGACAAGCTGCGAGTGGTTTACAATGCTGACCTGGGTATTGTTTGTTTGATTACCGTCTCAGACAAATACGTATTCAAAAATCCGCGTCTTTAAGTTTGTCAGTAAGTTTATCAGGTGTCCCGTCATAGTAACACGGTTGCACAGTTATTATTATTAATAATTCAACTGCTATGTGACCATCTGCGTTGTGTGAACAGCTTAAACCATCCAGCAAGTCACTCAACCAATTTAGAGTAACACCGCTCGTGCGTGGTATCAGTAGGTCATTACACTGAGCGAACCCCTGCTTACGTACCCACTAAATTAACGGAGTTTTATTTATGGTAATAAAGTGGGAAACAAGAAAAGTTATGTTGTAGGTACTGCGGCTTTTTGTGTGGAACGAAGTAATTTTATATATTCATGAGTTTCATCAGCTGTAATATACCTTTCAAAGGACTGTTGCTATACTTACTTTGAAGTAGTAGATTTGCAGTGTTTCGTAGAAATGTGATACCAGCTAGTATTCATTTATAAATAAATGTAGATACATGTATTTTATTATATACATTTCAAATACCCATGTTTATTTTCAAAAATACCACTTATTTTCAACAAAACTGTACTTTGATGGGTAGTCAATGCCACTAAGCATTAAGTCTGCTCATTGTAACGGTGTGACGATGAAGTATAGTAAATAAAAAACTACATGAAGGTCTGGGGATTTCCTCTGTGCTTCTTTCTCCTGTTCTACTTACATCAGGCGCAGTCACAAAAAGTCGTACACTAGAGGTACCGTGACTTAACCCGCTTGCCGTCTCAAGTATTAGGTATTACGTGTATTTGATAAACTAATAGCTGTTAGCGGTTATGTATGCATGGTTTAGTACCAGGTTACCGTTAATGTAATCACCGAGAAAATCATTCGGTTTTACGTTTATCATCCGGACGGATAAAGAGTGGCATACCCTGATTGTAATCTAGGACTCATTAAAGCATGAGTGAATGAGTTTTACTCTAGGCATACATGCATTTATTGAGCGTATCCTTCGCGAATGTGTAGCTTTTACTTTGGAACACAGGCAATGATCTTTATATTATGTAAAATGTATATTGAACTCGCATCTTAAGAATGCTGAACGATATTTGAAAGCTGAACAGAAAGAACCAAACGATGCCAGGTAAATGCCGACACGCTCACCTTTCTGAGATAACGCACGCACAAAACATATTTACAAGACCACTTTATTATTTTCTTACTTTAATCTAGCAACAAAAATCTCGCAACACAAAACGTTTTCTGTCACTGTGTGTAAATTCACGAAGAACCATTTATATTAGTTATCCCGCGCCACGAAATCTAGGCGCGATATTGAAAAGATCCATAATTTCAGTACATTTACTGCCAGCGTGTGACCTACCTCTGTCAGTTAGGTGACAGTCTATAGAATTTATTTCTTTCTTGTGCGATGAAAGGCATCTGCGTGGAAATAGGTTATACCCTTTTGTATACCTCCGAGGTCGTTCCCAATACTTTTGTTGAAAAATGTCTCTGGAACTGGATAACGTTAGAATCGACACTGCTTGCCATTGGAATTGTATGGGATACTTTTTTCCTTGATCAAAAAATAAGTATTATCCATATTTGCACCCGTCTACGCATGGGATAAAAATATGGGACTCATCAAAGAACTTCAAAAGGTTCGTTTAAGCTATAAGTTCCTAAATATATTACATACCTTTCTGTCATTTCTGGTATGTTGCAATGATTTTAAGTCGCCTACAGTCTCTATGAGCGATGATTGTTATCAAAATATTTTGCATTTCTTCGATCAAACAGTTCGTAAATTTTTCGTCAATTAAGCATTAAATTGTTTTCAATCCCATCACAAGTCGCAACATATAGCATATGTATACAGATACCATTTCATAAAATAATAATAATAATAATAAAACAAGTATCAAGTTTATGTTAGATGAGTCCTAATGACCTACTTTTGTTCTAATTATACATGGTTAAGTATATAGAGTCCAGTATACAGGACTAGAGGTCAGGAACTGCGCAGAACTGAGTGGATATTAAACGAGTTTGGACTACTTTTATTAAACTATGTATATACATAGTTATGAGCACTATTATCATAAACAAAATCAACTATGAATCATAATTTTATTTATGTTGATTTATTATTTATGTTTTGATTTATAACTCAATCTGGCCATTAATTTTACATACATAATTTTTTGTTTACTTAATGTTGCAAATTTGTTCATTGAACATTATGATGTACGCAAGGAAAAAATACAAGTCTTAAAATTGAAGAATTTGCGCCACATTGTCTACTTACTCAAATTTCATTTGTGACAATTCCATTATCATTTTCTGGAATGAATTTATATCACATTTGCATTTCCATTATAATAACGCAATGTTTATTTATCGTCAGTTTATTTTGTGAGAATATAGGGTTTACGTATGTATGTATGTATGTATATATTTATATATTTATGTGTAGTATAATTGTGTATGTTTATATAAGTCAATAGTAAACAAAATAATGTATTGTGGCGCTTACCGCAACCTTTCACCATCCACCAAGGGTTGACTGGCAGAGAATGCCATTTGGCTTTAAGTCCGCCCTTTGTAACGTTCTAGATTACAATAAAGAGTAAATAAATAAATAAATAAAATAAAAATAAATAATAAAAATGGTTTATATCTCAAAGTCAGCCCCGAAATAGTCCAAATAAATTTTCCTCAACAATGTACGCTCGATGTAGCAAGTAAATAAGTCTTTATGAATTAGGCAAGCCATCTTTCATCTCTTTTCAGTGCGATTAGATATTCATAAGGTGCCGAGAGGTCCGCCCTCACCCTCAGTTATGCCCGACCCTCAAACAGACGAATTTCTGTATTTTCATAAAATGTAAACAAAAAGTCCCGCGACTCTGTAATGTGAATCTGTAATACGATTTGTGATTATAAGTTATTCTGTTTCCATGCCGTCTACATATAAATATCATTTGAGAAGCCACTTTTAAACCAACTCCCGTCTAGTATCGAACGGTCTTCACTGACCCAATTCGCGAACATACCTGATATGAACCACAGCTACCACTCATGTATTTCTAGCAAAATTTTGGCAAAAACAATTTACCCGAATTTTATTCAAAAACAGTGTTTTAAGAAATTTTTGGAAAAAATACCTCCAATCTGCGTCCGATGTTGCTTTTATTGCGTCATCATTATCATCATTGCGATCCGTTGCATCATTATGAGTCGAAACCCCGCCAAGTATGTCTTTTGCTCACATGGCATCCTTACAATTGTAATAAATAAAACAATCTGTCTTTTTCAAAACTTTATTATTTCTTTATAATCATGTTTATCATACATGTAATTCATATCGCGCTGTAAGCACGGTCAATTATCATGATACATACAACAAATATTTTATTTAATCTATTGTTACTTGTATACAATAATAAACTTTAGACATAATAATAACTGGTTATATTTATCGAGATTTGCCATTTCGTACATTATTAAGAAAAAACACTTCAATGAAACATCTCTCATTGTTTTCACACCGAGATCATTTTTCCAAATGCTATACTGACAACATGTTAATGATTATGTACAATTGTCTTTTACTTAAATTTGAATAAATAAATATATTTTTATAGTAATTTAATGACAGTATCTGTCTTTAAAAGCACTTCAAATCTCAATCTACACAGTATGAGACTTTTTTAGGACAGGGACGGGAAGCATCTAGACTCTGTCGTTACGAAAATATACTTAACTTAATAACGGAATGTGTTTCACCGCCAAAGAGCAACGAGAAGCGATGTGCGCGAGGAATACGACACTATGAAAGTAATATATGTATTACGCCAGCGAGCGGCAGCGATGACGTAAACCGCACTGTCACTAAGTAGTTACTGAGGGCAAAGTAAACCGTTGTCTTGAGTAAACTATATTAGCAGGTAGAAATAAGGTTTACTTTTAAACTCTTAATATATAATTGTCGAATGAAAACATGTAAATCAGTTTAATCGAAAATTTACGAGTGTGTAATTTTGTTATTTATTCTACAGCAAAACCTATCGGAATGGAGCGGAAATATTCCGTTGAGAAAAGACTACTTTATCGGTAAATCGTCAACGGTGAAACATATTTGCGAATGCCTGGAAGTCATTTTTATTATTAAAATAAACATGATTGTACGTTAGAAGGCCAACGCCTGTTTCGAAGGAAGAACATTGGAATCAAAACAGCATGTAATTTTCAATGACAAATTACTTTCTAATATGGAAAATATTATTCATTCCTAATACTATATTTGCTTAAAATACTAGTCTATTTATAGTAACTAATTAATTACATTGAGGCTTTTTGCACGGGTCATTTGTAGTCTTCACATCGTTCCTCCAGAAGATTTCATAATGGATTTTCCTCCTTACGCTCATAACCGTCATTTCTTCGGCTACCGTCTCTCTTCACAAGTCTCGTTTAAAAAATAAGTCTATTGTATCAACCTTTACTGATTGTTTAGTATCACTAACATTTCTTCCCTGTACATTCTCTCCCCTTCCCTGTGTACAAATGACCCGAACAAACACCTTCTTTACAGTATTTACAAAGTTTTTAAGTGAACCCGCACAGAGAACACTAGACAATTACTTACACTTTACATTCCTTATAATAGAGTAAAGCTAGATAGAATGAATCGTATATGTTTACTCTTCAATATATATGTACAATCTTTTCTAAACAATTGTGTTAATATAGTATTGTCAGCTGTTTGATCATTCCTATGTCACATCTTTGTTATCGCCAAAATGATACTCTTCGGCCGCTCCTTTATTCATAGTCTCAAATTAAGAACAACATTTTTAAGTGTTCATAATATATTGTTCACCATTCCGTTAATACGTAGACATAAGATCATCTTACGTATTTAGAGTGATTTGAGAATTGTAAAAAAAAATACGCAACAATTGCCTATTAAATTTCGTGATAAGAACCGATAAGTTACGCTTATGGTACCTTAAAATACATTATATACAATTCTATACGAAACAAGCACGTCTACTTGCTCAGAGATTTATTAAATTTATATTGTACATAACACAACCCACACTATAAAATAGCGAATCTATTCTGTCCGCTTACAATCACATTTGTGTCGTTATACTGTCTTGTGATGGAACGTGTGTATCTTCTATGATAGTTTCTGTATCACATATATCATTGTAAGCAGCAAAATTTGATAAAATTATATTTACATTATGAGTATGGTCGGTGTATGTCAGGATAGCGCCACTAGAAGACCGACGATCAGGACGAGGCAGTGCGTTGCTGATGTCGGGGCGAACGCCTGCCCGCCGCGCTGCATCGCCGCAGGATACTCGCCTGATAATGGGAAAATCGAATTTGCTTCTTTGGCAAAAATTAAAACTGCTCTCAACAATTCCGACAGAGATCGTTAAAACAATATAGAACACGATATTAGTAACCAAATCAAAGTAATTACGATAGTCAGGAATAGTAAAAGATTTCTCTATGAATATATAATT
This sequence comes from Agara michaeli, assembly GCA_018245675.1. Taxonomy (NCBI): domain Eukaryota; kingdom Metazoa; phylum Arthropoda; class Insecta; order Lepidoptera; family Hesperiidae; genus Agara; species Agara michaeli. Next base: position 10,518 of record DWDX01002587.1, read on the forward strand.
TGATACACTTGAACTGATTTTAGTAATAGCGGTTGAGATCGAAATTAGAATTGTTTTTGAATGCACAATGAAAATATTAATTTTATGCTATAAAAGATCAGAAAGAACACATTAATAAATGATTAAGAGTATATTGAAACAAAAAATTTTAAGGTTAAGCGCTAAAATGTTCTGTTTTAAAGAATATTACAGTAAATACAGCCAAAACACATTATATTATAAACGACCTGTTAGATACATTGAATAAAAAGTCTAATTCTCCAAAAAATCTTTTTAGATGCAGAGCCTTTTAAAACATGAATGCAAAGGTAAAATTTTCCAATATTCATTGAAGGTTTTAATGAAGAATGTCTCTGATAAATTAAGTAAGTCTTGAGTTTCGAAGCCATATAAGATTTTATGGAGCACTATATAGAGCACAATTTGATAACTTAAATCCAACTTAGGCATAAAGATAGCATATCTTAAGTAAGTAAGTAAGTAAAAGGTATATACGAAAACCTAAGTTTGCGTAATCTATGGTAATACTTATCGTATAAGCGGCGGTAAGAACTAAACTAGATCATATTATGTAACATATTATTTTGGTAACCATCGGCTTCTTTTGCGCCAAACAAATTACAATTCTAACCGACTGGCGTCACCGTTTTAAAACCATTTCAAGTTTTTGCTTATCAAGATTGTGACTCTCATCGAGGGCGTTTAAAAGAATTTTTTATTAACACGTCGTTTCATTTTACGCTCGTCGCGACAAGCTACGGCTAATTATAATATTTTTACTAATAAAAATTATAAACGCACCAATTCCAAGCGAACGTTCCCTAACGTTTCATTTATTTGATTCATCGTTGTCGTTGTTTTAATGGTAATGGATACCATTCAACCTTTTTTCTAGTGGAGGATTTTTTAAATTGTGTTTTCCTTCCGTTATTTCAACAGAGGTCGTTTGTCAAGATGATTGGTGACCCCTTCAGATAGTGATGTCAAGATCTCTCGATATTGCTCACCTCACACAAAAGTTAATAACTCCGTATAGATTTATAAAGTTTGGATCTTGGATGCTATTTTTACTTGAATAATATCTTTAATAACAAAATACTTTGTTCCGTTATATAATTTTGTTCGACTATTTCTTTTCATGCGTTTCATTCCATTTCGTTTAAGCATCTGATACGAAAGTAGGTGCAAATTGTTCTGAATACAACGATATAAAAGGGGATTAGAAGTTTCAAAAGAGAAAGTAATCTACAACTCACCATTTAGTACGTGGACCACGATGCTTTTGGACTGAGCGTTACTAGGATTGCACTGGTAGGTGCCGGAGTCTGAAGGCCTTGCTTGCTGGATAAGGAGGAACGACGTGGTCGTCTCTCCTTTTTCCGTCACCACCGATACACCTCCTCTTGGAGAGTCGTAACTTATTATCTAAAGAAAAACAATTTATATGTAAACAATATCTCTTAGTAAACAACTATGATCATGAAATTGCAATTTAATTACATATATATAGAATAATACGAAACTATCTGCAAACTCTTCATGATGTCAGGTATGTTAAGTTTGTTAGTCCGCACTTGGCCAGCGTGTTAGACTATGGTCTTAGACCGCATTTGGGATTAGACCATTATCCAGTAGTGGATCGATAAAAGGGTTAAAAAAATTAAATACAAAGTAGTAAAGTTACCGCTTCATTGTGATTCCAGAATATGTACGCAGGTGGTTCGGGGGAGTATAGAACAACGCATGTCAAGTTAATAGTACTGCCACGATCAATGTACAGATCGGGGCCACCTATTATTTCCGTTGTCGGTTCTGTAAGAGAAATAAACGTGATAACAATTGAAATATGAACAAACGATAAACGAACTGCAGATGCAAATTAAAATGTTAATAAACAGTTTCAATTCCACTTCGCGTTTTCTGTTCCAGTAAAACTCGCTGGTCGCAACGGAACTAAAATCCGGCTTCTATTAAATCGTTCGAGCTAATAAAGACCCCGTCAAACGTAACTATCCGAAAGGAGAATAAAAATGCAAAAGACTGCTCGTCCCGACGCAGTGTAAGAAATTAATTTCAGTCGCAAAGATGTTTTTTTTACAGTTCCCCTAAAGTCGTCGCCTTGCCGGACTTTTATTACTTGATAATAAACGCCCCGTGATAAACATCGTCAAAGTCGACGATGTTTATAACGAGACATTAATCTGCGAAATTTAATCGAGACACCGTCTTTGTGGTAATTAGGTCAGAATTTATACAGGTTTTACGATTCGCTTTATACGTGTTTAGGGTTGTGTTGTTGTACAGTGCGACGGGGAACATTAAACGTTTCACACGTAATGTTGCAATATAACTTCTGTTTTAGAATAATTTAAAAGGTAATTAGGAATTTACTTTACACGCGTTCAGATATACAATTTAATGGTAGTAGGCTATGTTGCTTAAGAACCACGATAACATTGATATTACGACTCGAGATGGTGATAAATATTAAAAACATCATGTAAATATCTTCCCTTATAGCTATTTGAACTCGCTCCTAAGCGGGAAATGGAATTCCAAAAGTTAAGCGGCCGCATGCATAATACAACCGCGAAGTACAATGACGTTAACGTTCTGAAGGCTTTTGTTTTTTTTTTGACGCTTTTATTGATGTGCGTGACTTTTAGTTACACGTTCGAGAAGGAATAAACGATTATACTTTTACAATGTTCTGAAATAGTAATCCTGAAAACTATGACAAAATCTAAAACACTATTTTACATAATATATTTTAATAGTCCTTTAAATTGTCTTCAACTCTATCTAACAGATATTCGGTTGATACAGTCCTAAAGTCATAACGTAATAATATTGATGGTATGAGCTGCGAGTTAATCGTAGTAGTTGTATGCCGTTCATACTAAATGTCGCTTGTCGCCTTAAGTGGTTCTCTTACTCCACTAGAATTACAATCTAACGTTGTTTGTATGGCTATATTGATGGTATTGTCGTCAATATTTCGTTCCTTAACGAGTACATCGGGGACAATGTATTGTGGTTATAATGCCTATAGGAGGTTTTCTATTTTACTTAAGCTACATTGACGTGCCGTTAACATCGCGTTTGTAATTAACGGCATTGTTGGGAAAATGAATAACAAGAAACCACTCGTTTCGAAGACTGGCCTCGTGGTCGCGCGGTTAGAAACCCCGACTGCGAACACCGAGGTCGAGGGAGTCTCGATTTCCGTTCAGGACAGACATTTGGGTGATTAGCAAATTTGTTTGTTCTGTCTGAGTTTAATAGAAATACCCATATAAGACATGTACATAGGTTTTTAGTTGCCTAATTTGGATTCAGACTGCCGTGTGTGGAATTGTTCCAATAAATATTATTATAGAAATCTTAATTATAGGTATATATCCGCACTGAGCCAGCGTGGTTAGACTATGGCCTACAAACTTCTTAATGTGAGAAACGATCCGTATCTAGAAATTAAACAATAAAAGGTTCGAAAATAAGTACGCACCAACAACGTTGAGATGTATAAAATGACTCATATGAGGCGTCGTAGATATTTGACATTCGTAGATGCCAGAATCCCTGTGCTGGGGATATTTTATCTGAAACAAGATATTCACGTAAAAGGATACTGTTAAATACATTTAGGGCAGATTCTTAATAATATTACTACAAAACGCAATTTTTAGGTCTGTGCCAACAACGGAAGAGAGTGAAATATTGTTCCGGTAAAATTTTAATGGACATTTGAAATTTAAATTAATTTGTCTTCAATTATCTGGAGTTCTATTTGTAAAGGTTTCTAGCTAGCCTAAATACATATTTGACGTAATGTTACTTGAATACAAAAAAATAATCATGAAGTCAAAAATGACCTCAATGTCTTTTGGCATTGAAAGTACATTACACTGAATTGTACTATGGTGTCTTGTTATTTTAAAAAGAAAAATGAATACATACCATATTGTCTTTTAACAATAGAAGGGGTTACATCCATTCTTTGTAAAACTCTAGCTTTTGTAATTGGGGAAAACGATTGCAGGTAGCGTAAAGGTGGCACAGAAATGATTACAAAGCCTAGCAAATTTATAATCGAAACGATAATGGTTATCCTGAACAAAAGGTTCTAATACAAGGTAAATACCTGTAATGTCCAATCTTCAGAATGCGGCAAGTGGATCGCCCTGAAACGCTGATCGCTTGTATAGGTGTAGCGACCCACTGTCAACAAATGTATGTCTCTGTGACGTACCCAGGACACTTGCATGTTTAACTGGAACAAAATGTATTAATAATACATAGTTACTGTTGAATCGTAGACTGTAACATTACGCCTGTAATCCCCTAAGGGGTAGGCAGAGGAGTGTAGTACACCCGCACATTTCACCAGTTACGTTTAAGTCCCAC
>DWDX01002588.1:0-14919 GCA_018245675.1 Agara michaeli
TTTAGTGACTAGCAAGCGTAACGCTGTGTACGCTTTCTACGATAAGGTGAATGTAATTCTCTAAGTGACAAACGGGTCTTGTTATTAAGTCATGTAAACCATGTAGATTTAACATCAATAATAGGCTTGCAATTAATATTAAAACTACAGCATATGTTGGATATTGGTCACATAAAATAAATAAGGAATGTCCGTAGGATAGAATATTGAAAGAAATTAAATCAATTTAGAAAGACAATTTAAATAAACTTAATTGGAAACGAAAAGTTATTTAACTTGTGTAAGTGATTATTTCACGTTTCCCGACGACTCCTGGCACGCTTAAATGCAGGGGTGAATAGGCTAAGTCTAGGCGCGCATGGACCATCTTAGGACGCATCTATGCTTCGCATAACGCGGGATAGCATACCAACGCTACCCTGCAATGTAATAAAAGAAAAGTTTCCCGCCAAATCGAATTACAATGGACAAGGTTCGATTGGATTTTGAAAAAACATCATCAGTTTATAAAATGGTATCATAAGCGGTAAACTTTTACACCTACCTGCATTAGATTGTCGAGGGAGAGAGAAGTGACAGATACGGGGGAAGATTGCGAGCGTCCGCCACCTGTTCGTGTTAGATTGATTCCTGTTCCGTCTGTCCCTTCAAATAAAAACTCGGTGAACTTATTGACAGGCGACAACGATGTCCGGAGAACTCGCGTTTGTCGATTTGTGTTTCTGTTATTTGATTTGGGCACATTCACTTTATTATTGATCTTGACGTTATTGTGAATTCTGGAAAGTTTTATGTTGGAGCTTTTTGTGCGACCAATGAACTCTCCGGAGTCAATGCGGATGCTATTAATTTTACTCAATTCGTGTTAAGATATAACAAGGCGTGGTGGAGGAACACTCAGAGACTGAAGTGTTTTAACTTAGATCATAAAAGGGACGAATATTGTGACTAATACCAGTCTCAGCCTCTCTCCATAGCCCTTCAGTCTCTGACTGAGATAAATTTACTTATATGTGAGTCTCTTCGAAAGCGCAATCGTAGATATTGTGAAGGAAGTGTTCAAAATGAAAACAAGAAAGTCGATTCACTGTTTTACAATATGACCGAAGACGGGGATGTGCAAACTTAAGCACTTGGAGTTAAGCCACTCCGCGTAGCCGCGTCAGAATCGCGTAAACTCCCTCGTTTATGTTCCGCACATTCTGGCGGATGTTACTTTTACATTCCGTTCCCGGTTCGACGTGCTTATCATAACGTACTGGTTATGTTTCTCCCAAGACTTTCTTACTATCCGAGTTGGGAATACGAGCTTAAAGCTGAAGCGGAAGCGGAAAGTGTAGCAGCTTGAGAACGCAATCGCTGAAGCTTCTGTAAATCTGCACTCATATGTTTTAAAATGGCAACTACAGTAGCTCATGAGGCTTGGAGTTTTTTTTATATTCATAGTTCGTCATTTTCGCCATTAAGCACTGGAGGATTACTCAACAATTGTACGTAAATAAAATGGTAACTATAGTTATATTCATACCTTTCATTTTTTCAAATGTCTTCTCATGCAGAGCTAATATCGCTTCAATTTCATCACTTGGACCGTACAGCCTGAAACTTGTGCCAATATCAACTTTTTATTATTGAAAGTATTTATATTATTTCACTTTGTCTCCTTTCACTTTTTAGGGAAGTTCAGGCGGTTTAATACACTTAGGGAGGGACGTGTCCCGAAACTTTGTCGGGTTTGTTTCAATCATCTTTTCGCTAACTTCCCTCATAGTATTGGGCGAAGTTTTCTTCTACATGCGGATGTGTAAGTTGTTTTAACGCAACTGAATGTTTAATGTGGATTAAGTAATCATCTTTGGGGCATTAATGAGACTGAGCGTTTCTTCTGACATCTAAAAATCCCATGGTTTTTCGGTATTTTTAGAAAGCAAGGCCCAATTTGAATGAGTTCCATCCATACTTAAAGAGTTTTTAACTGAAAAAGACACCTTCATATATTACTAATGCGCTCGACAAACAAATGAGATTTATGTGCGTTACTTACTCAGATCACGATGTTCATCAAGATATTCATTCTAACGCAATTCTTCTAATAGTTTCGCGCGTAATTAAACTCTACTTCCGATTAGTGCCGGATCATTATTGGCACATAATAGTAATTTAAGACAGCGAAGTAAAACCAAGGCTGAATTGTTTACGAGTACCGCGTACAATGGTACAATCGTCAGTGACGTTATGAATATTTAAACATGTTATACACATGGAAATTTGGGGCGTACCATTAAAATAATAAGCGACATTTTGGCTTGTACACTTGTTGTAGTGTGACGTAAACATCGCCGAGGACTGTAACCAACAGTTATAGCAAGAGGAACAAATAATACAGAGGGCGGAGGGCACAAAGGCCGATCTATCGAGGTGTCGGGTTACATGCAACAAACATGCAATGCATGCATGCAGAGGTCTGATATTGAACCCTAGATTTATGCAGCGGCAGCGAATAATAGGAATTGCAATGCGTGGAACATATAAATATGATATGGGGCTCCGACGCGGTTACAATGCGGCAGTTCAACTAAGAATAGTTTAACAATTATAAGAAATTTAATACATTTAATTTAAATCTGCATATTTAAAAGCGTTATGCTTTTGTTACTAGTTAAATGATTTTTTAGCAGAAAATATTCTTCGTCAAAGACCTTCAATCTTCATACTTTTCGACCATCAATAAACCATCTGGAAGGTATTACGAATGACGGTCGTCAAATTTGCAATCATTTCCAACTATTCAGCAAATAATAACTAGAATATAAATATAAATTAGTCAAATAGAAAACGATGTGATCAAAAAATCGGGTAGCAGAACCACAGCTATTATGAGGCCGCCTACACAAAGCTGGAGCATAGGTTTTGTGTGTTCTTAACCCCATTCGGGAGCCGTCACCCTGACAGCCGACAGGCGTAATCTCACCCGGCCATTGTCGAACCCGCTACCCCTTGGAGCAACTACTGAACAATCGGCACATAATGACTGCACTCCAGCACCGTGTTTTCCTTTGTAATCATCCCCTTGCCGTTCCCCTAATGATTTTTCCTCTTATTTGTTTTTGTGCGGTAATTGTTGTTTGGTTTTCCTGTAAATTGCTTGCGGTTGTAAATAAGCCGTAATAAAGAAGGTTTAGCTGCCGGCGTTAGTGATATTTCTGCGAGCGTTAGATAAACACTAGGAATGTGGAAATAGTCACGCTTTATTATTGTTTTAGTGGAACTCCTCTTTTTATATGTACCATCGTATTTCGGATTGGAAATTTCATATTATACCCGCACGCTTAGATATATTTACGTGGTTGAAAAATAATTTCGTTTGGCACCAAACTTTATAAAATAAAGCTACCCACCATCAAAACCAATTTCCGTACAATGAGGCTTACAAACCATTCCACCCATTCAACACATGTGAGCCAAAGCGATTGAATGCCGCGTGAACTAAGTAGAAAATTTCAATATGAATAAATAGCGGGCCTAGAACAGCGCCCTGCGAAACTCCGACACGTGTTACCGGGCTTAACTGCACTTACAATTAAGCTTTAAGCTCCGGTTAATTAAACTCGGGCCGTATTGTCGCGCGAAACCCTTTAAGCCGCCCACAATAAGAGCTTCTCTGTAAAAAGCCTATTGAGAGCCACGGCTCGGACTCAATTGACAGACCGAATACTTTTAATATGGACTCGAGTGTTTTGTCCCCATGCAAATAGGATTTCGATTGGACTCAAACGGCGGTTTCCGTTATTGACTTTGTTTAAATTTTTGTTTGAGTGAGTTTTGGATTATGGTGAGACGATTACGTTTTCAATTGAGCAGTGAAAGTTTAGTAGCGTCGGGAATAATAAAATCATCATTAACTAGTAACTGTGGCTATTATACATATGTACTCGTATATTAGGTCTTTGAATGGTTTTCTTCCTTTGTCATTCGTTTACTGTATATTTTGCGTAGATATGTATGTTGGGCAAGCTAAAGAGTATTTCAAATATGTAAATAGCTGTGAACAACTACATTTGCTTAACTTTATCCTTGCGTTCAGAGGGATTCGAAGGATCGAAACCAAAATCGAAAGTATACGACCTATCCTTGGGAACGAAGCAATAATTACAAATCGAGGGAGTTCCAACGCCACTAATGATGCAGCCACACCCAATTGAATCTGGGCGCGGTCTCATTCAAATAACAATGCGATAAAAATCGTATTAAACATTCAATTAGTTGATCCGAAGGAAATGCGATAGGAAGTAACTCAAGGCAACACTGCAGTGGGAGCGGGATACCTACAATGGAGGTCTTAAAGCATGCTAAGTAGTGACATTATTTTGCCAATTTAAATGCAACGATTTCAACTAGAAACTACATTAACTTCGTCGTTTATTTTACTTTCATTCAATGTATATTCCATATGGAATTGGAATTGTGGTATTGCGGATTTTTTAATATCCTTCATTTAATATTCGTCTATACTACTGGTAGATACTTCAATATTCTTTTATATAGTTGATGTTTTAATATTCACTTCCCATAACCTTTCCTACGACTCGCGTGTTATCGATTAGCATTGAAGTGAAGGTAATTTATAGTTGGATAAAATTATCAATATCTTGAGAGCGTATATGATTCCTGTCAAAAAGTCACAGATAAGATTAGCGAAAAATTTGATATACTTGATAAACTACATTTTTCTATGATCCGTTATCTCACGAGTGTTTACATATTGAGACGTGAAATGCGACGATTGCTTTGCAACGATGTATTTAAATACTTATAGATCACTCCTATAGGTGAATTGAATTTGAACCGGTGAACCGTGAAATTGAACCGATGATTTCGATGTTAACTTGCCGAAGATTGAGTTCTCTCTTTTAATGCACGTCGTTTAGTTAAATTGAAAATATGCCAATAGAGCCTCTAGCGCGTGTATTTCATTGTCTTTATCCTTTATCTAACTCTTGAATCTGACCTTTATTTAAATTTCTCAAACAAAATTTTCATACAAATTGATTTTGAGACGCATCATTTTCTTTTGCCTATAAGAACCATTTTGTCCATGATCTTTGGATACAAAGAATTACGTTTCTTCTCCTTTTATCATCGTACCATGTACCACTTGGTCGGTCTGCGGTCTGCGGTCAAGTTAAAATTAGTGAACGTGGTTAATGACGGCATGAGCCGAGGACCCTTTTTATGAGTTGACTGTCTTCTACGTTGGCAGTTATGTGCTACTTTTTAAGTAAGTCGTATGTCAGTGATTTGACAGAATAAACGTTACCTTTCCTTCGTGTAACGTCCTTCTCGATCGCTTAGCGCACAATGGAACGCTCACCTAAGTTCGCTAAGCGGGAGTTACTTGACCATTGGCTACGGTTCCTGAATTATTTATTTTCTCCCGTTCCGTTACATTGAATAACTAATGACGTGTGTTGGTGAGCGAATGCGCATATTTACTTTTGTTAATGTTAATACCAAGTCTGCCTTGTGTCTGATGCCGTCTTTGCTACCCTTTGACCACGTGGGGACACCTACTTCATTTTATACCCTCATTCGGCGACGAGAAATCTAATTTAGCCGAATTGACAAAACCGAGAAACTGAAATAAGTAAAACTTTGATGAATTCAGTTCCACATGTCGACTAGCCTTTAGAAAATGATAAAGAAGTTTCCGAAGCAATTATCCATTCCGTTTGTATATAAACATTAGAATAATGGAAACATAATCCATTGTCATTCCATTGCGAGGATAACGCCAGTCTACGCCGTGTCTGATGCACCAGACTTTGATATACTCGCACAGGATGCATGATTTTATTAATAGTCCAAGTGCATTGTTATTATGCACGGGCATTCTGGACACGATCGCTGAGAATTCTCCACTGACACCTATTAGTGATACTGCTGTTATGCGAGTCTGATATAATATCAGTTTTTTTTTGCAACAAATGTCTTTATCGCTGTTACGTCATGCTGATGATAAATCGTTTTAAATATAGAAACCCGAAATTCCCAACAATTGTCATATTTCATCAATATTTGAAAAGGAATATTCCCCGATATAAGGTTTTCGGGAAATCGCTAACAGATGCATTTTATTTTTAATATAACTGGTCGTTTTATGTGAAGCTAACTGTTTTAAAATAGTTATAACTACAAATTAAGTTAATTAAGTTTCGATAAACTGTTAACTAACTAGTATCGTATTCTACGGTATTTATAACGTATTTCAACTAGGTCGCTAGACTGAACTAAGACTAAGTTTATCGTTGGCTTTTGTCTACAATTTCTCCGGTCTGTTTGTCCGTCAATTTGTTTCGAGATGTCTAATAAAGATTAGTGCGTGCTGTTTAAAATATTTGCTAAGATTCTTTTCTTTTTTAAAATAAATCTTATCCCATAGATATTCCATTTCAATGAAACATTTCATTGTTTGTTTGTTTCATTGATGACTTTTATTGAAATGTGAAATTATTTCCCAGAAACATATTTCTTCTCCACTTCTAAATCTTACACATATATTTCCAGATTGGCTCACACTGTAACGTATATAAAGACCCTTTAAAGCTTCACTACATATAACTACTTACTAAGATTTTGTGGGATGTTTGCGTATCCCTTAAATTGCAAGGGCATGGTTAAATCTAGCCGCTAAGACTGAAGCTTTCGTAAATGCAAAAACAGTTTCCTGAATCATTTGTAGGTCATAATTTTTGCCTGTTTCTTAGAAAGCAGATGGGAAACAAAGAGCTTTTTCGATAAAGTTTCGTTCGTACGAGATCTGGCGCATCGATTGTTTCATACAAACTTTCTAAAGGCCTATCAGATTATTTCAATGTCCAGTAGCGAGCCCTGATTATGCAAATCACCTTCCATTAGGGTTGTCGAAACGCACAATCAGGATAATATTGATGTAAATTGGCACAAATTTGGATATGACAAATTTCGTAGAAAGTCCTTATACAATTGGTATTCCATGATTAAATACAGACGCTGTTGCACATAGAATTACAGCAATAAATTTTTAACGCGTCCAAAGTACTAAGCAAACGTAATTTCTTTTTAAATAGACAGTCACAAAAAATATTTTTTTTATGGCAGATTACAAATCAGTTTCGATTTCGATGAACGGTGACTGCCACTTGAATAATCATGGAACGTTAACATTAAAATGTCGTAACAACCGCTCAATACGACAATAGTAATTAATTAGCCGTATAACAAAACGTTCAACATTCAAATTAACTTGTTAAATCTGTCAGAGGTTCAACGAATCGACACGCACGCTAAGCGGTCAGGTGTGAATGCGAAAACACTTTTTTTTGTACCATTGCCTATTACTCCCTTTGTCTCCGTCCATTGTCACAGCGGGCACGCGGCAGCCCTGCCTCTCATCGATACCGTGGCACGCTCGATACATTCTGATGAGCCCTGTCGCATTTCAAATTAATAACTTCCTACTACTATATTCCGTTTGATTCAATTACACGTTTACATTTAATTAACGTACATTCAACCAGTAATTATTATCGCTGATCGTTCATAATCCATATTGAATCGTTAGCGGCGGAGGGCGGCGCGGCTTGACGCTTAATGCCGTACCGCTCGATGATACAGGGCTGAGATTAGCTAAACTCTTGGAGGTATGCGTAGCGCATTTCGTGATGTACGCTTTATCTGATAGCAGCGTAGATACAGAAGGATTTGAACATTGAGAGATAAAGCCCAATCTTTGAGAGCTTGCTTGATAATACCTATTTTTTGATGTACGTAAATATATTACCAATAATACGAGTGTCTTGGGACAACTTCACACACGACACGCTGTTCCTAAATTAGCCAAAGTCAATTCTACGATATAAATTTCATCACACTCTGATGCAGATGATATTGATGCGATTAACATAGATATTTGTCCTGAATGAGAATCCAACTCTACAGTCCCCGGCGCACCGTGTACAGTCAGAGATATGAAAGCAATTATGGATACTGATAAAAGTATGGTAGTTAACCAAATAATAAAAGATGAGAGTACAATTCTTATTCCAAGTAAACAGAATAGCATAAACTCACGCTGCTAAAAAAGACGGGAGAGCTAAAAAACATTGAAATTAGCGTTAAAAATATATCATCCACACCTTCCTTCGATACTAAAAATACAATTTCATTTTGCGCATGCTTCGCAAATGTTGTTGCGAGTACTTATAATTCTTGTCTGTTTAACTATTTATTGGCATACGGCCGAGTAAATCAAAACAATTCGAATGGAATGCAAATTGTTTGCGAGAGTAAGCTTTGCTTCACAATAAACATAAAGCGACTTGAAAACAGCAATCAGAATGTACGAAGGTAACAGAAAGGGCAGCGTAATGCGCCCAGCGGGATGCCGCAGCATGACAACCGGCTGGATTTCGCGCAGGTCTCCAACCCTTTTGCTGTGCAGAGATCAATTACTTCGCCTATCTATCCTAACTTTATGAACGCACAGGGATAAATCTATTATTTATATTCAGGTTCGTGGAGTTCGTGGAATATACATATTAAGTCGGCGTTACCTGGATGGTGTTGTTTTTTCATCAAAATATCAACTTTTCTACTACTGTTATTAACTACCCCTACGTATATTTTACTCAATTTCGTAAAAGAATTTCGAATAATCCGAATTAGGCCACACATTGAGTTCTTTAGGTTTTTTGTTTTTTTCGTCATCCTTAATCTTATCTTCGCCGAGTATTTTTTCATTTCTATCGAACATATTGTTACGGATATAACGAGTGTTATCGGATAGAGATTCAGCTCTTTCAGTGCATAAGAAACCATTGTTATAATCTAAACTTTGCGTTCGCTAACCACGGCTATTGGAACGCATTTACTGCACTCGCAAAAACGGGGTCGGACCAAAAGAAATGCCCCCAATATGTTTTCTTTCACACATTTCCCCCGAAGGGTTGGGAGTGTGTCGGGCTCCGGTTTCATCGAACAATGGTAACCGAAGCCCCGTTGTTATTACAACACAATTACTGCTGATTAGCCATTGAGTCTGATTTCTGGACGATCCCATTCCAACGTGCTTCGATGGCTGTGTAACGAGCTATACGGATAGTTGTAAAAATACATTTCATTGTTGCAACGACTTTACAAACATTTCAATTGAAAATTGTAACAATCGTTGACATTAAAGTTTTGTTAGTCAAACGTATGGGACATTGTGATCAGTTTGAACATCTATAAAGTCCTGATAATGAACTGCACGTTTCTATAACTCAAAGGAAACCGAACAAATCAATACATAGCGAGCATATAAAGTTATGTAAGTCATTACAAGTGACAACAGCATCTATTAATACAACAATCGATACGCTATAAAGAATCTTTTAACAAGACAAAATACAGAGAGATAGATAACAAAAAAAAAACAGTACCGATTGCAAAGATTACGCTTAATGATAGCGGGTGGTAATAAATCGGAGTACCAGCGCGGCATGAGCGCAAGGAGGTGCGATCACCAGATAGCAGTAAAGGACACTTTGATTGAACGGACCGGACAGCGGAGATAAGACTACACTATTTGCATATTAAATGAGGCTATATTAATTTTCTCAGTCGCTCCAGCTTAGCGGACGAAAATAGCATAAGTACTAGCGCAGGTATGCAGCCTGGTGGAATTGATTCTCAACGGCCGATTAAGATGCTAGTTCTTCGAATGGTAATCCTACGCTCTCTTTAGTAATCATTGTCAGCTAAGCTAGCTCAGATGCTTGTGTTTGTTTCAATGTTTTCGATACACAAATATACGGCAAAATTAAAATCTGTTCGAATGATTAGGAGAAAGAGATGGCAAATCATGATATGTTAAAATTAAACAATGATAATAGTTGAAATTAACTAACAAAGTCAAGTGACAAACACTCAAGGAAAATGTATACCAAATTCACAAGTAACATTTGTGCTGTAACGAAAAGCGACGGACATGGAATGAGCACTTGAATTTGCTGGATTCTTTATACTACTGCTACTTTTCTTTATTTCTTATGAACTGTCTAAATAAGTACAAAGTTACATGGTTTTATCTTCGACATTGACGAACTTTCATACAAACATTCATCCCCCATTTTAGTCCCTTCAACCCCTTTTTTCGCGATAAAAGGTAGCCTATGTCCTTTCCCGAGGTCACGTCTATCTCTGTATCAAATTTCATTACAATCGGTTCAGTGGTTTAGGCGTGAATGCGTAGCAGACAGACAGACAGATATAGTTACTTTCACATTTATAATATTAAGTAGGGATGTTAAATATTTCACGTTCAAATCTTGCGTCACAGAAATGATTTATGCTCATGTTTTTTTCATGTTGTGTTTTAATATCTCTCAACAGCGCGTAGCTGCGTTGCCCGGTATCTACGTACTTTGCATACAACCTCCTTTATTTTCTAAGGCTCTAGCGGACTTGATCTCGGTGAGGCCTATTTCTCACACACCATTGGTTTTAAATCGCTATATTAGTTTTAATTAAGGGCTTGCTTTCGATTTGCATATCAATGTATAGTTTGAATTACATATCTCTGATTAAGGAGTGGCCGCTGCCGTGTACGGGCTTTCGTTGCGTAAATATTTACGCTGTTTGTTATTTCATTTGGCTCTAATTAAATATTGAACTATACAAAAACAGGTAAAATTGGAAATAAAAATACAGTTTCTAATTATTAAAAATGCTGTACTTAAGAAAGTACTTAAGACTGTATTTCAGAAAATATCTATTGAAATTTTCGGAAGATATTCTTCTCAACAACTATTTGAAACTTTTACAGAAAATATTTATTTTTAATTTTGATCTTCGTGACTACGATATTTTTTTGAATATCTATAACAATTATTTGCCTACTTCTTTTTATATGTATTCACACTTTCCTATATGTGTGTGAAAGCGAAAAGAAAATATACAGTCTACAAGAAACATCACAACCTACAAAAAAAGTAACAGTCTAAAACAAAAGTAACAGTCTACAGTAAAAGTAACAGTCTGCAACAAAAGTAACAGTCTGCAACAAAAGTAACAGTCTAGGACAAAAGTAACAGTCTACAATGAGGAATGGTAGGAATTAATCATTATCATTAAGCAAACTGTACACACGATGTTATCCAAAATTCACGGGCCATTGCGCTCCGTAGCCCGCAACAGGCGCTAACAACTGGACTGGCTGATAAAGACATAGCTTATTTAATATTCTACCGGCAAATGCCAATCACACGATATCAGATCTCCGTTAAATGGACGAGTTCTTTCTTGCA
Source organism: Agara michaeli (assembly GCA_018245675.1). NCBI lineage: Eukaryota > Metazoa > Arthropoda > Insecta > Lepidoptera > Hesperiidae > Agara > Agara michaeli. Next base: position 11,325 of record DWDX01002588.1, read on the forward strand.
ACTGTCACTCGGAATAAATAACACGAGTTGGTGTAGACGGTCGACCGTTGAATTTTAAACGGACTTACCAGTGACAATTAAGCAATGTAAAAGGTACGTTTATAGATAAGCTGGTTTTGTTTTCGTCTGTGCAAATGGCGGTGTGTCGGGAGCGGTGCTCCCTCCCTGACGTCCCAATTCAGGCTAAGCCACTGGCACGCCTTTTAAGTCTGGGTGAAACTGTTGAGGTCGCTACAGACAGCAGCAAGCGTCCGTTAGAAAAAAATCTGTGAGAATGCCTTTTTTGGTTTCGTAATATTCTAGTACTAGTACTAACACTAGATCGACATCACACACAATCGACTATACAAAGTTATTTCATCCGAAATGTATCAAGATTAAATATAATTCGCTGCTCAGATAGAGGAAAACATTGAGAAAACATCTTTAAAGGGTCTGAAGTCAGCCAAATTCAGATTCAAAGTCATGGGCCAACATAGTAAACTATTGCCTTGATGTATCTCTTCATTCCAGACTCGTGTACAACAATAGAACTATGAAAGGGTGGACGAGGAAGAGTTCATCTAACAGCATATTCTTCCCTTTTGGTATTCCTTGTCTCGTGGTATAAGTATCGCTTTTGGTGCAAATGAGAAAAACAGACTGCACATCCGCTCTTGATACATGGAGACAAAGTTACCAAATTATGTAAACAAATTTGAAATGAAAATATATTTATCTCAGTTTTAGAATAGTGAGGTTTCTGACATTGGATAAACTTTACAGAGCGAACAGTTCATGCGTTACATGTCTACGAGGTTTTAAAGATCCGGTCGGCTTACAGAGTGTAATTTAATATTTGGAAACAAAAAGGATTGTTTTTAAATGTCGTAGTAATATTTTTCATCTTCATCCTGTCTGCTGTCTATGTAAGATTGAGTGTTGTGTGACCAGACCTTTAGGTTCGTCCGACACTAGATTACGCGGTGCACGAGTGGTTATGCCGATTTACAATCAATATTTGATTGAGAAATCGCATGTTCTAGAAGTTAGGAAAAAAGTTGATTGCCTCGCAGAGTACAGTTTCGTTTTGATATTTGCGATTTGCATTCGTGAAAGTACGTACCTATTTACTTCGCTGCGTTTCTTCCATATACATTCGTAATCATTTCGGTTTAGACTTATTTTCCTTTTTTTTTTTTTAAATAACATCGAGAACAGTTGTAACGGAATCGATTTCGTGAAATCGATATCTCCCTGTGAATTGGGTCACGACGAAACTTTAAAACGAAATCATTACAAACACTTCAGCTCGATATGCGAATAATTGATAAGGAAAACGGCGAGTTCGTCGAGAAATTGAACCTTACTGCAATAGACATAAGGACGTTACGCTAATAAGCACGTTATCACGTACAACAGTTATGGCACCGTCTTTCCCATAAGTTCGACGACCCGCAGGCGCCATGGACCTACTTATAATTATCATCACGGTCAACCATAAAACCATGGTGACATTATGGGTATAGATTAAAACGCGATAAAACACGACCTTGTATTAGAAATCAGCGGCGACTTCGTCCACATTGTGATTCTAAAAGTTTAAAAAAATATATTATATATAACTTTTTCATTAATCTTAATGTAAAATGCGCGTCTATTAAGATTTGGTTACAAATATTACTTCATTAGGGAAACTTTGGGAATCAGAATTGGTTGATTTAAAAAGGAAGTTTCAGTGTAAGTTTGCTCTATGGTTTTCGTGAACACTTCTCAATATGAAACTAACCTTTCCAAGTAGTATTACTGAGGATTTTTAAATGAAAACCAGTGCACATGCAACTTGGATAAGTCATTATCAATACAATCTTGGAAATACAGTGTTATTCTCGGGGACAATTTAAAAGTGGACGCACATTTTTATATGATTACTGTTGATCGAGCTTGCGAAGTTGGTATCGAGTGCCTACAAGCAAATATGGCTATTTGGTTTCACGTAAAGCATGCCTACTAATATTATAAATGTGAATGTGAGTTTGTTTTTTACGGTTTCACGCGAAAACTACTTAACCGATCATCATGAAACTTTGTACACATATTCTTCGAGGTATTAGAAGTAACATAGGATACTTTTTAAGAGAAACTTTTTTTTTTAGCTTTTGTTCGCGACTTCATCCGCGTGGAATATTGACTTTGGGCAGGATTTTAATTTCGTAGGTACTTTTATTGCAAAAGACACTATTCCTCGCGAACGAAGTCGCGGGCAAAATCTAGTGTTATATTAATGTTTTTAATACTTCTGCTTAGTTCTCACTACAATGAGGTTCATGAACAGGCTGTATGCCTTTTCCATCAATAGTATTGTACCGTTATTTAAACGAGGAACACGTTTAGAACAACAGGCCGCCGTCAAACGCACTGCAATGAATTCAATTCAAAACAATTCATAAAAAGAACAATGGAAGGGGTTGGAAACGTTCCGCGCTTTTTGAATTATTTCGATTTTGGAACAACGCGTGCGCGCGATCGTATTTCGGCGCCAGGTGGGGAAAGATGGCGGACGTAGGCGTTTTGTTAGCGCAAGCTGAGCTGTTTAGATATTTGCTAAACCTATTTTTAATGACTTTTCTTACGCCATCACGTTGTGCTCTAACAGGGTAGGCAGAAACTAGTGTGTCAGATATTCGTATCCTTATGGACTTGAGGATTCCTCACTTCATACGTTCAGAGGTTTTGCAGACGCCGTTTTAATAATAATTTAAAAAAAAATTACTCCTTTGCTTAGACAATAAAAAAAAATCTAATTTAAAAATAAATCACGACAGTATTCGGGCTGTCACGTGTTTTGCAATTCGTACATTAACATTAAAAAGTATACATAACCTGGCAGATAATAATATCGAAATAATTAAAAGCCATTTCAGCTATTTATGGGCGAGTTGCCCTTATCGTCAAGATACGTCTTAATAAGGGCGAACAAGGGCGGGCGTCCTCTAAAACACTGAAAACAAAATAAACGAAGCGCGAAACAAAAGAAGGCTACATTAAGACGTATGACCGCTCTCAAGATGACACAATAGTAAACTCTCATTTGGGAGAATTAATGGTAATGGAAAAGTCGGGTCGCTCTCCCTTCTACCCCTTGCGAGGGTCGCAGGGTCGCTGGACAGAGGCGCACTTGGCAATGTTCTTATCGACGACTTGCGCCACTTGGAGACATATCGGCGTTCTACTAAATTTGTCATTACGAACAAGTGTGGTGAACATGTTAACTATGGTTCCAATTACAAAGGACGTACAGTTCGTTCTCGCTTAAAATGAAATTGAAAACTAACTCAAAATAGTTACAAAACGAGATTTTTAAAATTTCGAGTTCGTTGACAATATGATGCCTAGTTTATATTGTTCACTAGGATTTTCAAAATGAACTCGCAGTTATATTACAATTTTTGATTGACACTGTTTCCCATAGGTTGACGGTTTGTACACTTTAATTTAATTATAATTATTTGATAACAATTTGACTGCCTCGTTGGTCCGGCGGTTGCTAGCGCGACTGCCGATCGGGAGGTCCTGGGTTCAAATCCCGGGTTGGGTACTGTTGGATTTTTCTAAT
>DWDX01002589.1:0-14917 GCA_018245675.1 Agara michaeli
AAGCAGTGCCTTTGTACTCTTGTGTCTGTGTTTTTTTTTTTCACTATGAACTCTGTGTGTGTACATAAATAAATTAAAAAAAAAAAAAAAAAGTACAGATATTAATTCTGTACTTATTTTAAACATCTAAAAGTCGAATGACCCCTTATTGTCGTAGGCCCCTAGGTGATACATATTTTCCTTGTTTATCGACTACGTCTATCCTTTTTAATAAGTGAGACATGGATGTACTTATGTATTTTTTAACCCTTTTGTTGTTCCACTCCTGATCACAGATCTCCTCTCATGGTGAGATAGTTTTAGGCAGTAGTCCACCACGCTGGGCAAGTGTGGATTAGCAAACTTCACACACCTCAGAAACATTATCTATTTTATAACATACTCTAAGGTAAGGTGTGGACGTTTCCTCGCGATGTGTCCCGTTGTACCGAGTGATATTTAAATTCTAGCACACAACAAGCCGGTGGCGCGTGCCAGGATTGGAACCCAGACCCGCGGAGTTGGAGACTGAAAATAAAACCACTTGACTATCACTGTTTAGTGTGGATGTACTTACAAAGCATTTAACACGTGAAAAGGACTAAAAACAAATCTCGTGACAGGCGTCACTGTTAACATAAGCCTTTATACAAATCGATATTTTATGGCCAATTACGTATAGACAATAAGTCGTATAGGGCGAAGTCATAGCTAGTACGAATAGCGAGTTCAATATGCGTATCACGAGCACCGAGACCTGGCAACTAGTACTGTTAAACAAAAGATATATCGAACGAGTAACGACACAACATTGCCAATGTAAAGTGCGCATTTATTGCGAATTACCACTCGAAAAATAAGGTCGCACAATACTTTAGTTTATTTTAATTATCACGGCTCAGTTATCTGGCGGAAATACGCTGAGATAAAGAAATTCACAGCCGTATATAATACTAAGCGCGGCAACTCGGTAAAAGTAATCCGTCAAAGGCAAACTGCACTGGGCCATTGTACGTTAGAAGAGAATATTTCTCTGCATTGGCAAATTTATCCCGACATGGATTACAAAGTTGGTAAGTAATGACAATCGTATATTCGTGTACAATTAGTGTAATATAAAAATTTATTTTTTTGCGCTTCAATAGTTATTCTGGTGTTTCTTCGACGTTGAAAGTTTGTGTTCGTTGTAGAAAGTCGCCGATGCAAGTGGGGCAAACTTTTTATCTTAACCCTGATTGAAAGTAGATTTTTGTTTGTACATGTATAGGTGTTGGTAACTCTCAACTCTCAAGGGGAACTTGATGAGTCTTTTTGTTGCACCCTATATGTACCTACCTCGTGTAATTTAAAAAATTTGGTAAATGTTATTCAAGCAATTTATTTTATTCTGAGAAAATATAAAAAAATCGAATAAACGCAGTTTCACACAACAGTTTATAGTTAATTTAAAGTTGCAATTATACAAAGGATATCAGTAACTTGTAAAATCAATAAAAAGCGCTAGGAAATAGTGGAAATTAAAATCAAATACGTACTCTAAGAATGACAACAAACATATGATTTTTGAAACAGTTTTAGTTAGGTATTAAAAAAAAAACAATTTATTCACAGTAACCGTTTTGGCTGCAATGATCGTATCAGCTTGTAGTTTGCCATACGAGCCGCCAAGTGCTGTCGGCAGCAAGTCGCCGCCATGTCCGTGCGCTAAAATATACTTCCCCTTATGCGGTTCGGACGGCAAAACCTACAGTAACGCATGCGAGTTCAACTGCCAAGCGAGACATGTCAGACTACTGTACGGCACAGAGATGTCTGTAGTCAAGAGGGTCAGATGTGACGAGTCCGAATAATTTACGAGCGATATATTTCTATTAGGTAAAGTAGATCTGCTTTAATTACACCACATGTCGTTCTATTTGAATTGTTTGGTCCTTGAAGCAGTCAGCTACAAAATACTTAACGTCACAAAATAACATTGTAGGTGAAGCCTAACGTTTCATAAAAGCTTTTTGGTGCTATAATAGCATACAAGTACATATTGAACAGATTAAAGAATATATTTTTATCACAAACCCCTCTTTTAAGCAATGTGACTAACATTTATATGCATTTGTCGTTTCTCAATAAGTATAACGTAACAAGCAATCGTTTAAAAACAGTTTTCTTAGGTGCAGGTACACGCCGTAGCTTTCCTATTTTAATATCAAATCACTATATGCACTATTTTTGTCTCCCATCACGACAGCTAACAAATAATCATAATTTTCATTTATATTAAATTATTTAAAAGTGTAATTTTATTTCATTTTCAGTTCATTTATTAGCCATATTATTTACACTGGCAACACCTGCACCGCAATATGACGAAGACGATTGGTTTGAAAGGGATTGTAACTGCACCTTTCAATATGATCCTGTTTGCGCTTCGGATTTGAATAGATATCGGAACATATGTACTTTTAAATGCAAGATCGACTACATGATTCATAGAGGTCAAAAGATAATAGAACAGGTGGATTGCAAAAATTTTGCGCCCGCAAGCCCCGTTATACATAAACCTAACATGTTTCAATAAATAAAGTAATACTTTTATACCAATACAAAAAAAAACAATTACAATACATAAAAAATCAACAAGAAAATTAAAAAAAAAGAGCATTTAAATATATTTTATTGTGTAATGGTTACTAGGTAAGTTTTTATTTAATAAAAATGATATATCGATAAAAATATTATAATAGTATATTCTATATACAAATTTTATTGACAAATAAATATGAATTTGGATATATTATTTCATTTCATACAATTCTGAAGATTTCATCCACGTCATGTTGTGTCTGTGCAGACCAGAGGCAAAGTTTAACATTATTTGAAGCCTTAAAATTTGAGAGAGAAATTCTGACAGCACTATTGATTTTAAATATCAAAGTCCAGATGAGGAACATCAATTGGATAATACATACATAATGTTTTTAAAGCTTACAATAATAGATCATAAATAAATAAAAATCTCAACTACAAAAGCACTAAGTCCTATGTAAAAAAGAGCCTTGTGCATTACCAATAATGTAGTTAAAATACTGTAACATCTGACCATTATCATTGAACTGGAAAATATTATTTGGCAAAAATATAAGTACTCTTTTTCAATATCCACCTATTTTTTATTATTACCTAATTAATTTTAACCCATATTATAAAAATGTTACAAAATAATCTATCACCCGTCATGTTTATTCTAAAAGCCTTATATTTATTTAAGACCAATCATGTTAAATTTGTTACACTACACTGAATGTATTACCCTTATGAATACAAAGTAAACACAAATGTGCACTATTGTAAATCTACTAATACTGGCACAAATACATATTGATTCAAGTAAATTACTATTTAATCTGTCATATTTTACCAAACCAAAACAAAACTATTAAAACTTGATATTGGAACTAATACACTTTTCTGATAGAATGTAAAACTAGTATTTTACATTTAGCAGTTAGTATTTTTCTCTGAGACTAGAGTTCTCACATGCACATATTACAGTGGTACATAACATTAACATTTTCCAATTTTGATGCTACCCTAAAGTAGACTAATTCTCTTTGATATTTTACAAATAGGAAACAGACATACAAAGCAAACCGGTGTTACATTTCCAAAGCTGCCCATAGACAACAGTACATATTTAAAAAATACCCTTCCTCAAAAATATTCTTAGAACATATTAACATGAGGCTTTAAAAACAATGTAAATTGTTTCCTTTAAGCTGACAATATATTCTATTGGAATTGTCCATGCAGTACTGACCACTGTTTACTAAGTTCAATTTCCTAACTAAATTCTTAACCACAACCGTTGGACCTGGAAAACAGTACAAGCTTTGCTTGTAACAATATCGGTAAGTTCTACTACTATCCATCTTTATCATCTCAAACAACCAAATTTTTCTACTGTTGTTAAAATTAAAAATCTACTGTTGGTTTTGTGATTACAACTTGGACTGCCGCAGCTCTTCCATTTCATACCTGGGCCCGTTAAAGTTGAATGAGTACAGCTCACTGGGTAGCAAGTTGCAAAGGAACATATGTGTAATAAAGCCTGTAATCCCCCATATCTTGTGCTTCTCATATAAGAATATTGGCAAAGGAGCCGTGTTGTAAATGACATGAGCATGATTGTCAGTGTTGCATAGGGTTTTAACGGGGACTGTAAATATCTCCTCTACTTCGTCTGGATTAGGCTTCAATTTATTAAAATCGAAGTTTCTTATTTCTCCGATCACAGGGCTTATGATCAAGTCCTTATTTAAACCGTGAACATTTGAAAACACACTCCAAACATCGACCGATTCCCGCGGCAGTCCAATCTCCTCTTCGGTCTCCCGGAGAGCAGTCTCAACAACGCCCTCGTTGCGATCCGCCTTCCCGCCTGGAAAAGACACTTGACCGCTGTGATTTTTCAAATTTGACGAACGAAGCGTGTATAAAATATGCACTTCCCCATCACGCACGCACATAGGTATCAATACGGACGCATATTGATTATCTTTGCACGAGGATGATGGAGCGAAATTCGGTAAATCCTTCAAATTCGCAACACATTTCTCACGAAACGCTTTCGACAACAACACTTGAGGGGATAGTGACATGTTTTTTTAGGTAATTATTCTATAATTAAATGAGTAATTGCTCTTGGTTCAAAGTTTACATATTAATTACAACATTGTCTAAATTTTTATAATCATTTATGACATACACATACACAGTCGTGTCAGTAACGACACTACTATACTAACGACATTAGTCTACCGAGTGTCAACAAGTGACATTATACAGCTGTCTGTTCTGTCATTGCTATGAGATAATATTGTATTGCTGGCTCTGCAAGCTTGTTCATTGGCTTGTTGGCTTGTTGACTTCGACTTGCCTTCATAAATATAAATATGTTGTTAGGGTCTATAACTTAGTTTGTGTAGGCGGCTCAAAAAAAATGTCACAAGTTTCACTTCAAAAATTTGCTAGAAGCACTGTTTGAAATTGCCTCTGTGCAGCTTTAAATAAACCAATTATTGAAATATACTGCAGTTTCATACAAATAAATCAATAATAGAAAATTTAAATGATCGAGAAATACAAATTATCTGAACAGAAGTTCAATGTCCGTAACCGTCATGATACCTTCCCAAAAACATACGAGCTTCCTTTCACACATAGTAAAATCTTTAGAAGAGGTTGGGTTTGGCAAAAGTAGCGAGCATATCAAAACAATTTACCTGAATTCATTTAATGGAAAAACAAAATAGCGGCATGTTTGTTCGAAACTTAGTATCTTCTTATATCTTGATAACAAAAATATTTTTTGTTATCTAGATATCAAAGATTAAAACTACTTTCAGAACACTTATGAAATCTCCTTTAAGTTATTGCTGACACATGATTAAATACCCATCTGCAACTTTATACGGGTTTTGGAACGTTACTACACCTGTTGTTGACGTTAACTTAATATGTCAATTATGTCATGCACGATACTCCATCAAAAAATACTGTAGGTGTCAGATCAAGATGTTCTATTAGTATGTATTAATTCAGCCAGCCAGTCAAAAGACCAAATCATCAGTTTAAAATATACTTAGTCAAACAAATCCATTTTTTGCTATCAACAGAACATGACAGTTAATTGTTAAACGTACTAAAATTATAATTTACATAGCATTAAAGCTATGTAATTAATAATAGTAAAGAAATAGTACGTTTTTCTTAAATAAATAAGTGAATTTTTAATATGGGTAGCGTCAGATTCGGTTTACAAAATTTACTTTCAATAGCTTGCCGCGAGCGATGTATGACGAACTTTAAGAATATCCGGTTGCCAAGGATAGTGAAAAATCCGCAGGTAGCCCCAAAAAAGACAGCGGCAGTTCTCGTGCCAATGTGCCGTGTAAACGATGTCGTTTGTCTACTGTACACGGTAAGAGCGTCCACATTGAGAACTCATCAAGGCGAAATCGTTTTTCCGGGCGGAAAAACAGATAAAAATGAATCGCCCATTGAGACGGCGCTGCGGGAAACCGAAGAAGAAATAGGTCTGTCGCCATCCAAAATTGATATTTGGGGGCAAGGTCCCACTTTACCGAATCGAGATTATAAAATCATGATAACCCCAGTGATAGGCTGTGTGGCAGACCTAAGAGAGGAGGACTTCAGCATCAATGCTAATGAGGTTATGGAAGTTTTTACTGTTCCGCTGGACATTTTATGTGACCCAAAGAACCATTTCTACACCCAATTCAAAAATGGATATATATTACCAGTGTTCGTGGCTGAGGAGTATAAAATTTGGGGTGTAACAGCATACATAACTCACTTATTCCTAAGCTCCCTGTTACCGAAGGATGTTTATAGAAATGAATGGATGAAAAAGAAAATTGTTATCAGTCAGAATATTGACATGTAGTTTGACGCGGAAACTGATATAATCAAAAACATGGTACAGAACAAATTCCTTTGTATAAAAAATTTATACGTACTTAACTGTAAATATGGGTAACTAGTAATATAAAACACCTGTTATGTTAAAATGATTTTATTAAAGTATAAAAGCTACTCGAATCTACCAATCGTCCACCTGGGTTCATATTAGATGTTACGATACATAAAAAAAATATTGAAGCTAAACAGACCGAGGCTTTATATGCAACATAGTGCTATATAAATTTAAATATTAGTATATGTTTTGAGAACTTAGTTGATTATAAGATAGTTTCGGTTGCATTATAACCAATTTCAATATCTTTATCATGGGTGTGATTTTTTTTTGTAAAAAACACTTTTTACAAAAAAGTATATAAGCAGACAAAGTTTAGTGTTTGGACAGTATTAAAAGCGATCACAACATTGGATACTTTTGTTTATCACGAGCTTTTGTTTTTGTTTGATGTATATATGGTCCAGGCCAGTGGTTCCTAAAGTTGACCTGACAGCAATGCCATGCATTAAGTAAAATCACCAACATAAAGTAAAACATTATGAGGTAACCTGCACCAGTTACAAATCTCCATGATATGTGCTAAAGTTATCAAACACACTAATATTTTCTTATTTTGTAAAAAAAACGTAACATCACGCCTGTAATCCCCTAAGGGGTAGGCAGAGGAGTGTAGTACACCCGCACATTTCACCGGTTACGTTAAGTCCCACAATGGAATAGGCGGTGAGCCTATTGCCTTATTTTGTCTTGGTGTTATATTGTACACCGACAGTAATTCACTTCACTTTCACAGTTCCTTGTTAGATAAACATTTGTGAAGTAGAAAAAGTTCGCTTGTGGTGTAATTTTTCCACCCTTTTATTATTCTCGACATTGGGTGCACTCTCATAGAGGTTATTAGTTCATAATCTACCACACTGGCCATATGTGGTGTGTGCAGATTTCTCAAAATATAACAACATATTCCTCACTTTCTTCCAAAAATCACTCGTATTGCTTCTGTAAAAACATTACCTATGTTGTATATGTAGTCCGTTCGTAGCTTAGTCTACATAAATGAGTGAAGCGATCTGTTTAACATTGACATGTTAAACAAGTATAGTGTTTAACATTAACATGTTAACCAAGTATAGGCACCGTACAATTATGAATTATAATAATTAACATTTATTAATAAGCAAGGCACAAAGCTTCATATATCAAATATATATTTGTGTAAATTATTAAAAACCAATATTAAGCAAACAAAAGAATTATATGATAAAAAACAAATTCAACAAATAAAAATCAACAAAAGGAAATAAAAATAAAACACATATAAAAAAATAATAATATTTATCCAGGTTTATTCCTTAACATTTACATTAAAATCTAATATTATTATTTATGTTTATACATCGTCCAATTGACATGTTGCCGGTCGCTCGCCCTGGTCTATTGTCTATGTATCATTAGAGGTCGGCAATGAATCATGTAACACTATTGGTCATTTACGGGAGTGAGCAACAAAATGGATAATTGAATACTTTGATTTAAATATCAAATAGAAATTTCCATATTGTTTCATTTTACTTTATTATAACTGGCTCACAACAAAATAAAAAAAAAGTGTTACATGGTTTATTAACGAACCATACCACTGAGACATATTTGTAATGAAATAACACCATCACAAGACACTTACTAAAACCTATAAAATAATCACTTAAGAATTGAAAAGTTTCCAACTGAATATCAGTTGCCTTTTAATGAAAACGGAAAAGAAACTTGACACTTTGTAGAGTGTACAGTACACAGTACACAGTCTTTTTGCACAGCATGTTACATCTTTCCGGTTGAATTAGACTTGTGTTGATAGGGAAACGATTCTTGTGTGTGCTCATTTAATATTACGTCAAAATTAAAAGATAGTCCGATGCAAAAATCAAGGGAGCCTCGAAATAATGCAGCACAGAGAAAATACAGGAAAACAATTGCAATAATTCAAGTAACTTAAATAAGTACACATACTTATGAAAAACTACTACCTTCAAAAAAGGTAACTTCGAGGCAGGCAAGAGCGCTCATCAAGCGGATTTTTAAAAAAATTGTAATTTCCAAACCACTTAAGGCAGAGGCATTTTAATCAAAATGGCGGTGAAATACCTAACTTAAAATCTAACTGAAAGACAGTTCAAATGTTATGTCAACAAAAATACTGTGAGTACCAATCCTACATCTACACTATTGTGAATATAATACAAAAAGGTTTCTAATCACCCATTCGTTGTGTTTGAACAATGAACTAAATCTAACTAACCGTAATTTTTAAAAAATTGTAGAAATCCCCTTGAATTGTATTGGGGTCCCAGAGATATGTTTCTGCCAGCACCTCTGCCTCAAAAACAATTATCTGCCATTCTGATAAATTAATTCTCAAACATAACAAACAATGGCCACATTCAACTCAAAAAAAAAAAAAAAAATAGAAAAGCAATAGTGTTCATGTCAAACGGTTAGAAGTAAGTGCAACGTTGCCAGTAGTCCACAACTATGACAGCTTTACAATTACAGATAAGATACAAAAAAAAAAGCAACACGTTTTACGCAAAGAAAAATTTCGATTGCACCTAATCGTAATTTAATCTTAAAGATTTCAACTGTTCCCGCTGCACTAACACTAATAAGTCGCAATCTGGAAAACGTTTAGAATCTATACGAAATTATAAAAACGCCTATCGCCGCATACAAAGTGACGAATATTGAACGGAAAACGGAGCCGGACCTAATAAAAAGGTATCCTTGGTACACAAGTAGTGAAACGTAGGCGGGTTTATTGTTATCGGGCGTTGCACCCGAGTAATCGATAATCAGCTTAATGCCTATCGTACCGAGGCTCGGTTTCGCGCGACATCGTGTCGGCCGCGTTACTCCGCGTTGCTGAGATCGCTCACGTCGACGGGGATGGAGGTCGTGAACGTCGGCGTTTCCAGTTCCTCGTGTTTCTTCATCTTCAGCGCCTGCAAGATAGATTCATTATAAATTGGCAGTTGTCGCATTCGAGAACTCGATGTGACCGTAACCTTTCAGATGTGTACTTACATGGGAAATACACATAATTACAATCGTTAGAATATATGGGGAGTGTTAGAGGAACATTATAACGATTTCCATGCTATTTATGTACAGATTTGGTTTCTTAGTAAAAATATAAGTTATTATAAATATGTATAGTAAGGATGTACCTGTTCCGATTGAGAGAGCATCGAATTTTTTTGATATCGATAACATTTAACATTTTACAAAAATTATTCGCCACCGGACCGATAGCTGTGACACAAGTTTAGTATTTGGAAAAGTTACAAATTACTTGAAACAAAGCGTCATTAGTTAAGTTAAACATCTAGAATATCTATAGAGAACCACAACCCGTTTAAACATCAACATCATCACACACAATGCATACTTATATCGACGAGTAAGCTTCAAAAACGAACATTTGAGTTTTTAATTAGACCCTTATTGATAGGAATCGTTTTCACTGTGGTCTGTCTACATTATTCGACAGACGACAATTAAATATTTTACAATGACTTGGTCTAAATACTTAAAAAAAAAAAGATATATTCAAAGGAAATAAAAATAGGCAAAAAGCTACGTTTAGCGGTTATTTCATAAACGTGAACAACATATTTAATTTTGGCGTCTAATTTGTAGTTGAAATGTCAGCTATACGTATGGGTATCTAATGAAAAACTCAACAAGACATAGATACAACAACAGAACGCACTCAGATGACAGCTGTGACATGACACCTGTCTATGCATAGAGTGAGATGAGTGATCGCAAACAACGAAACAGCCGCAATGATAGACTAGAATTGATTACGCCAATATGATTATTCAAAGCGTACAAATAATCTTGTGGGTGTCGAATGTGCTGTGCTGTGTATTAACTGGGGGGCAGTTTGTCGTAATGTAACATCAATAGAATTATTACTGTATTAAGTAATCAAACATCACCTCAAATATTCTTTAATATTACAAGATATATTTATAGAAACGGCCACACACCCGTCACAGAGGTAATATAAATAGCAATTTCATGAAATAGTATTTTAGGTAGTAATCAATTTTTTTTTACATTAATCGAAGGAGACCAAAGACAAATTAGATCCTTCAAACACCAATAGAGGCACGTGTACCTACACACACTTGTCGCTTCTTTCAATAATCCAAAGAGACCATAGACAAATGAGCTCGGTCGAACGTCAAAGGAGATATTATGTACAGATTATGATGGTATATATTATATGGGTTATCCGTGTGATAGTTAATGGAGGGCAAGGCTAAGTAATGTAAGGTGAGACAGCGCGATGTCACATTACGCTCCCACTCGCACACGCACACGCACACACGCGCACGTACCGGCGCGGGGGCGGGGGCGCGCGGCGCCGGCGACAACATCAAACCTTTTGTCGACAACTGCGGTAGAAGGTCACACATGTAGCTACCAGCCTACTAGTCTACTCCCCCCCTACCGTTATCTAACGTGTGGTCAATATACCGTCGATTAATTTCAATCCAATCGAATGTTAGAGCGGACGATATCCCACTTCAACGTTGAGAACATTAACGTACTGAGAAAATAGGGAGATTTAATAACAGAGTACGTAGCCTTACATTGAACCAAATGGGGGGGGAAATATGTCTATTAGCGCGTTACTGAGAGAACTGACGGATATACTAAGAAATAGTCACGCACAGCCGTCCAAATTAATATGATTTTTCCATTCTCATAGTGCTTGCATGTTTAGAAATTATACTTCTTCTTATGATTGTAAGTATTGTAACTAGTCGCAAATACTACTTTAGAAATAGAGAAAAGCAGATGTAATTTGATTGCAAACTGTTAGTTAAACAAATCTGTCTAAAAGTCGTAATATTCGAATTTCAAATATTCGTACAACCAGGGACAATAAACGGTCTTCGTTCGAATTTCGTCGTTCGAAATTTAAAAATCGATATAGGCGCCATTAGCAAAAACGAACGACCGTATAATTTGGTTAACTCTCTCTCTCTCTGTCACTCTCTCACTCGCCTATATAGTTTTCTCTATCATTTGGTTTAATATAAGGTACATACTACAAGTATTATAGTAGAAAGAAGGAGCCCTCAGAGAATGCATTATGTAAATCGAAATGTACTTAGTACACAAATTAATTATAATACATAGTCAAATAGAAATTATAATACGTACTGTTATAATAATATAATTGAGAATATAAAAAAAAAATTTGATTAGTTTTTAAAGTGAAACAAAACCTGCCGTATTTTAAAATATCAAGAACATCTTATAATTCTCGGTGCGGGGTTTGTTTGTGGCAACATGCACAACGTCAACTGTTCTGCTGGAAAACAGCAAAGTTTGCTATACATACGTACTAGCATATTTCTAAAAAGTAGCAAGACATTTATTTGCTCAATATGAATCAATATGATATATTGTCTTATGTAACATTGATGTAGTGACCAATAAATACAAGGATTTTATTTGATCTGAGCAAAAAGTCGCAAGTCCATTTGCTTACTGTGACACATTTACAAAACCGACTAATTGACAACAAAAAAAACCTAGATGAATAGAATAGTCATAAAAAAACACAGCAGGTTTTGTTATCTATGGCCCATTATCGAGGGAACAGCTGGGGCAAGTAGGTCGGGGACGGGGCGAAAATGAGTTGAAAGGCTCGACCTGTTGCAGCTTGTAGTGGTTGATGATGTCCTGGTCGGCGGGGCAGCTCTGCGTGAACGCGTCCAGCTGGTACATGTGGTACATGTAGCGCCAGAGCGCGCGGAAGCTCGCCTGCACACACAGACACAATTAATCAGTTTCTCGATTACCGCACCCACGGATCCCCCTCGGACTATGGAAATATTATGTATATTTTAGCCTTATAGCGTCCCACCGTTGGGCAAAGGCCTGCGCTCTGTCACGCCAAGTGTTGCTATTTCAGATCAGTTAATATATAATCAATATATTACGTGTAATAAATAAACCACTAAGGTAACCCGAGTCACGCCATATAACATCAGCTCATTTAGCTATCAGCCCCGTCAAAATCGGTCTAATCGTTTCGGATATTATACGAAAATATCGAGCATTGGTTTTTTGTATGCACCGTATATACTTTATTTAAATTCTATTAAAAGCCTGGCCATTGTCTTCAGGGTACTGTTTTTTTTTTAATTTGCTGTATTGCTGTCAACGTACCGGTATCTCGAAGTCGACGAAGTACTTGCCGGCCACGCGGATGTGTTGCAGGCGCGGCATCAGCTCGCAGTCGAAGCAGCACATCGTGTCGCCCGTTAGGAACCTGGAAAAGGGCACATGCGTACATTAATTCACAATTTGTTGCTGGAATACCATAGTTATATCAGCGTCCGACGCAATTCAGAAAGAAATGAAACCGACAGGAAAAGATCAATGTTGCCATATTTTAGTTCGATACATATTATTTTTCTTATCAAGGGTTGTCATGAAAGTCTGCTTTGTTATGTACGTATGTTAAGTTTCTTAAGTCTGTGTATTACATGTATGACCTTAAGAAATAAATATGATCGATGAGGCAGCGAGGGCTTACCTCGTGGCCCTGCGATCCAGCAGCGCGTCGATGCGGCCGAGGTGCGCGCGCAGCGCCGCCGACTTCTGCTCGTCCTTGCGCACCAGCACCAGCTTCAGCTTGGAGTACAGGTTCTCGATCAGCGACGCCACCTCCTTATCCTGCGCGCGATCGAACAGTTTACAAATTCAAATGGTTTTTATCAACCCTATTGATCCACTGCCGCTGCTGCACACCGCTGCGAAGTCTACCAATCCGCACGCGGCCAGCGCGGTATACTATGGCCTAAAACCACCTCACTATGAGAGGAGACTCGATCTAGCAGTGAACCAATAAAAGGTTCGAATATACATACATATACAAATGATATAAAATGACCTGAACGAATAGGTTGTGTCCGCCGGGCACCGACTTCATGATGTGTCGTTCGATCTTCTCGTTCTCGAGGATCGCGAGCCCGTTGTCGATCAGGATGGGCGGGTGCGTCGCCTCGAAGTTCGTGCGGAAGTCCGGCGGCGGCTTCTGCATGTCCACTGTCGTTACCTGCAATTTATTGGACGTATTCCAATAATAGTAATGATATTTTGGAACAAGTCTAACTCGGTCGTCTGATCGTACACTAGGACAATACTTCTGCTTCGGTGACAGGATAGCTGATAAACGACATAATATAAATTTATCGATAAATGCTTGTAAAGATAAGCTTGCACTCAGACACAGAAGAAACACTCGTAATCATCAAACAAATATTTGTCCTGAGTGGGAATCGAATCGAAGTCTCGGCCGTCAAGGTCACTAAACCTAGAGCAGCTATTTGGTGTACATATACAAGTAAAGACAATCGCGGCATCTTTATTGTTTTATAATTTTTTTTATCTGTCAAATGCAAATCACACTAAAATACATCACGTATAGTTTCCAGCTGTATTGTGGAAAAGCCAGTGAGCCATTTTATATTCGAGATGATTCGTAAGAGATGTGGTCGTTAAATGTGTGCTAGCGTTAATTTCGAGGATGTTGGCCGTACGCCATATATGTCGGCGCGGGACGGAATGATACGACACAAAATGCATTATATCATATTAAATAGGGATCGTCTATAGATTAGATCGCACACATTTCACGATTTCTTTGACACCCTACTAGTTTTGTAATTTTACACCTGGAAATGATTAAAAACAAAGACGTTTATTTGCAAAAATATTGCCATATTTAAAGATTTTGCACAATATTAGTTCAATGTATATTTCGCCTTTAAAGGCGTACAAATTTAAAAAATGCAACTAAAATTATAATAATTTCATTTATTATTACTTTACTATAACACTAACATTCACACATATTAAATTAAATACGACATTTAATTTTTTTTACCATCAAAGTCAGCGCGCTTGTGTAACTGGCACACTTTGCTTGCCGCAGTGCAGATTTATGGAAGTATTATTGCATTTACATTGAAATTACTACATACTCACTTTTAGGCTGATAGTCTTGAGTTCCGCCAACAGGTACAGGTCCATGAAGTACTCCTGGCAGAACAGGCATGCACCTTTCCGCCTGCCATCGATTGTCGAGGCCTGGAACAGAAGATATAAATATAAACTTATTTTTGTATATGATGAAAGAATGACGAAGCAGATATACAATGCGAGTGTTGATTGAGACCTAGACTGTCCTATTTCGACCAAATAGGTTAGATACTGGCTGACGGAGGAGTCGAGAGTCTCCGAAACCGGCGTGTATGCATGAAGAGTCGGGTTTGCAAGGACAGAGATATTTGGCACTCGGTGCTTTCTGCCTACACCGTTAGGGACCTGGCGTGACGGTATGTTGTTGTTGTT
>DWDX01002590.1:0-14912 GCA_018245675.1 Agara michaeli
ATACCTATTACAAATTTAAATTATATTACAAAAAAGTTACAACTTGTAACCTATCGAAAATAGTATTCTACACGGGTCACATCGTGGTGAGAGTCTAGTAAGAAATTATAATAATTAGTATACCATCACGCCAGGTCATTAACGGCGTAAGCAGAAGCACCGAGGGCCAAATATTTCTGTACTTGGTGTCTTCATACATACGAATCGGTTTCGGCTTATATTATGATATTACACAGAAATCTTGCTTGTTCACAGGTGGGCCGAATCCCAGCAGATCACCCACTGGTGGGCGGGCACAAGGGTCCAGTGTTGGACATAGCGTGGTGTCCGCATAATGACAATGTCATCGCGAGCGGCTCCGAAGATTGCGTCGTCAAGGTAAAGAGGAAATGTGTTCATTATTTTGATCAGTATACATATGTATTACTACGACTATGTCTCATCGTGGTAGGCAGAAAGTAACGACCGAATGGACTGTTGACAGAGTTTTTTCGCCAGTTACACTTTTATCAAAGTAGACATACGTCGATGGGTGGATGGATGGATGATATTACATATAAATTTTTTGAAAACAAATTTTGACTTTTTCAATTCTACTGATGATGTGTTTTTCTTTTTATTCGAATGAGACCACCTTGCATTTGAAGAGAGAATGATAAATACAGGTTCACAACAGGCTGAGATATGACTCGACATGGCTGTTGATGATTGAATAGCTTAGGGTATTTTATTGTTTGTCTCCAGGTGTGGCAGATCCCGGACGGGGGGCTGTCGCGCACCCTCTCCGAGCCGGTGGTCGACCTCGTGTACCACCAGCGGCGCGTGGGCCTGGTGCTGTGGCATCCGACCGCCCAAAACGTGCTCCTCACAGCTGGCTCCGATAACCAGGTGACCTTCCGACTGGCGTTACCACTTTGATAGCTGGCACATTTGTTATGACTATTCGATGCGGTTGCGATGCGATGCGATGCTGTGGCCTCAAAAAATGACTTATTATAATTCGAATTATGCATATATTTCTTTTATAGATTAAAAAAAGTACCAGTATCACCAGCTGACGTTGAGTAGTCACTTTATCTAATGACTGTAAGATATTTCTGTTCATATTATGGACACTGGGTTCGGCCATGTTTAATATAATGACATGCAAATGTTTACCCGCAGATAGCCATATGGAACGTGGGCACTGGCGAGGTTCTGATCAGCCTGGACTGCCACCCCGACCTCATCTACTCCGCGTGCTGGAACTGGACCGGCTCCAAGCTGCTCACCACTTGCCGCGACAAAAAGATCAGGTAAATGAATATCAAATTTACGTATTGATTTCCAATTAAAATATTACACAACTAATCTCAACTAATAATAATAATCTCAACTAAACTCAAACAGAACTGTAGCAATAGCTATCATAGTAATTGATATTAAGACTATTAAGTTTGTTATTAATTTAGTATGTTTTCACTACTTAATGTAATACTCCTGTAGTATTACATTAAGTACTGAAAATTCCTGATTTAATTCCTGAAGTAACAAACTTACTACCTACTAGGTCAACACCTATACATGTAAGAGATGGAATATTTGGTGACGCTTCCGGAACGTAAGTATCGTTTGTTGACGGTGTTTGGTGCCATTTTTCAGAATCATAGATCCGCGGAAGGGCGAAGTGGAGTCGGAGGCGATCGCGCACGAGGGCAGCAAGGCGTCCAGGGCGATCTTCCTGAAGCACGGTCTCGTGTTCACCACCGGGTGAGTCGTCCTTTGCACGGTCCAATGTCTGCGATGCGATTTCCACACGCACGGACAAACATTTGTGTGACTATTACAAGGTTTTCTTTCGTGTTTAGGTGCAAAATAACCTATATAATAAATATAGTTTAAAACTTTTGTGACGGCGTCAAGCGGAGTAGTGCTCGTAATATTTTAATTTTCATCGCTTGTGGTTTAATATAAATCAAGGATTTCTTTTTACATGCATGCATGCTACTCTCTTCGAGTGATCTTATTGTTTGGAAACTCATGAAAAGCTAAGGTCCGTTATTAAATTATTGTCACTTTAAAAGAAGGGTTTATGTTTGCTTATAAATCTGCGGTAGATCTTCAAATACTCGTATGTGTCCGTCCGCGGGTGTATATAGCCACCGGCGTCGCTCGTTGGACAACACCTGATGTGTGTGTATGTTCGTGTGTGCGCAGGTTCAGCCGCATGTCGGAGCGGCAGTACTCGCTGCGCACGCCGGACGCGCTGGCCGAGCCCATCGTGACGGTGGAGATCGACACCAGCAACGGCGTCATGTTCCCGCTCTACGACCCCGACACCAACCTCATCTACCTCTGCGGCAAGGGCGACTCCGTCATCAGATACTTCGAGGTCGGTCTACCCTTCCTCGCCTACTTTGTATACCTGTCTAAGTTTAGTTAAATGGTCCACTGCTGGACCCCGGTCTCCTCACGGTCGGTCTTAGTGAGGTTTTTTTTTATACTTTAACTGACAAACAGGCAGGCGGACCACCTGTTGGTAAGTAGTCACCGTCACCTGTGGACTTTGCTAACAACAGAGGCGTTGCGAGACCGGAAAGACTCTATTCACGCCTTTAACTTAACAGTACTATAGCTTCTACAACAGAATAGCACATAGGATACGATTTGTAAAGATTTTTTGTAATTTTGACCAGTTGTTTTACAGTGCACATTTTAGAGTATATATTGATGCTAAATTTGCATAATTCAATGTGCATTGCAGGTCACCCCTGAGCCACCTTTCGTGCATTACATCAACACCTTCCAAACACCAGATCCACAAAGAGGTATGTAAAGAATAAGTTTACTACATGTCCTTTTTTTTTTCCTTTAGGTGGTAGGCTATAGTCTACTTATACTTAATATTATATATATGCTTTAACAATTAATTTATATTGCAAGGTATCGGCATGATGCCGAAGCGAGGCTGCGACGTGGCGACGTGTGAAATAGCCAAGTTTTATCGCCTCAACAACTCCGGGTTGTGTCAGGTGAGTAACAAATACTTTGATATATTTTACAAGAATTTTTTTACAAACTGAACTCAGCAAACAGGTAGATGGGCGACCTGATGGTCAGTGGTCGCCATTACCAATGCGTTGCCGATTTTGGTGCAATGCTTTTTTTCACATATTTTTTGAGAAAACCTCATTTATTCATTCAATTAGTACGGATTGCTTCATTTACAATAATGGACAATTACAGTTCAATAAGAAAAATTGACATAGATTACAATACAATACAAAAAAATGTCAAGTCAACTCATTGTACGCTTATATAAAGATTGGGGCCTACGATAGACCCTTGCGGGATGCCCGACGCACTCGCTCACATATCTTCTCGCTCGCACAATCCAGGTGGTGTCGATGACCGTGCCGCGCAAGTCGGAGCTGTTCCAGGAGGACCTGTACCCGGACACGCTCAGCGACGAGGCCAGCCTCACGGCGGATGAGTGGCTCGCGGGCGAGGACGCCGAGCCTTGCACCATGTCGCTCAAGGTAACACCCGCTACACGCTACTGACAGACACACAAAGACAAGGACACTACAATAGCGTTATAGCATTTTCTGAAAAAGAAAATTATCAATATGCTTCAAATTACAGTCGCCCAATACAATTAGATATTTTTAACCCGCAAACGTACAGACAGAGTTATTTCGCATTTATAATATTGGTGTTGATTACACATGTGAAGTATAGGCTTAGGTTATAAATAGAACTAGGTAATAAACAGGACAATCCGATATTCCCATACTACACGAGTTGAACAGAACACACTATAAAATAGACAATTTTTAAAATACCGAATTGTGTGTGTTTGGATGTATTGATTGCATGCTCTATGCTAAAAATAGATTATTTTCATTTATTGTTTGATTTTTTAATATTAAAGTGTTGTGGTTTTTTTTTTAATTGCTGAAATACTATTTTTTATTTAGTTACGAGTGTAAATAATGGTAACGCCAGCCAGTTAACCCACCAGCGCCGGCTTTACATTACGTTATGCGCTGTTGCCTTGCCTACCGCCTACCCATAGCGAATAAGTGATGCTACGTTCATTAAAAATGAAAGTAAATGGGACGGTTTAAGAGAAAAGTAAACGTAACAGCGCTAGTTTAAGAGAAAAGTAAACTTAACAGCGCTAGTTTAAGAGAAAAGTAAACGTAACAGCGCTAGTTTAAGAGAAAAGTAAACGTAACAGCGCTAGTTTAAGAGAAAGTTCGTCTGTTTTTTTTATTGTTGTTTGTTGTATTAACATTTCTTTTATATTTACAGGATTTAGTTGTATATATCTTAATATATTGTTATAATAGTGTTGATTGTCACGTCGCATACTTCACGAGAAGAATGATTAAAGGATTTGACCATTGAGATCTTACATGTCAGTCATTTAAACACAATTCGACCATTCATTCATTCGTTCATTCATTCGTTCAATGAAATTACTATAGCGGACGCAACAGCAGTCACTCATGCCTGCTCGTCTGATAAATTAATCTTAAATAAATAGATGAATGAAAAGAATGAATGATACTGACTGATGTATCGTGTACTGTGTGATGTGAACGACAATTGATCTGTTACTTAACTATTTTAATCTCATTTATTTAAAATTGTGTATACGAGTTGCCACACTTTTGTCAATAATTTGGTCTTTTGTTTTCAAATGAGTTCAAAATTGCTATTGTATGGAATATTTGTACTGGTCATTTGACACCAGGGAAAGAGATGAGCGATCTTTGAAATTTTACGCTATTTTTGTATGTGCATATATTGTTGTGGAGTGTGGCAATTCGGATCCTTCTGTGTCCCTAATACTGTTTGTGTGGTATGCCCTGGCTAGCAGCGTGATAAGCGATCTTATGTCGCGAGAATCTTCTAGAGTATTCTATTGGCTTCCCTTTCTCTCTAACGTGTTTTTTGAGTGTTGTGTTCTCCGCCTCCATAACCGCCTGAACGATAACGATTTCAATGGTACTTACTAACTTTACGGTTTTTTTAAAACCTGTTTTTTTACTTATGTAGCCTTTTCATTTCAATTTTATTATAAAGTAACTTTGACTTATGCGGTCGAGATTTTTTTTCTTTTTCTTTGTTGTATTTAATTTTTATATAGTTTTTATAAATTTTCTATGAATATTCAGTCATGAAGTTGGGTTTTCCTATACGTGTAATTTGACTATTTATGTTATTCGATTTATCTTTGGATGATCGTCCCACGTTTTTTATTACCTTAGTTATTTTTCACGTAAAGGTTCAATAAAATTGCAATCGGCATTCAATAAGCCAGTTCAAAATCGAAATATATATAAAGTTATTCAAAGTCACGCCCGTCCCCAAAAGAGGGTTATCAGAAATTTCCAAGAGTAAAGCCGAGCGTCCAACGGAGAGTACTAGCGTAGGGCTGCCACCAAACAGGAACGCGCGCTCGTGGTGCAGGGCGGGTACGTGGCGGGGCGCGCGCACACGCTCACCGTCACCAAGCGCAACGCGCTCGCCACGCCGCGCGACCGCTCCGAGCGCGCCGACCGCGACAAGGACGCGCGCTCGCCCACGCCGCGCTCCGACCGCGCCGAGCGCCCCGAGCGCACCGAGCGCGACCACGCGCCCGCCTCCCCCGCCTCCGCCACGCCGCCGCCCGCCGTCACCGCCGCCATTGTAAGTGTCGCATTGTTACCGTTATTATATCTTTACATCCGATACATTCTCGCCTTTGGTAAACGTCTTCGCCGTGTCCAAAGGTTTCTCATTGGAAGCTTTGTTTACATTTCGTTCTCGACCTCACTATCGTTCACAGTTGTCGAGCACCAAATCGACATGCACGAGACCTAAGCCGCTTATCTTTGGCGAGCGAGGCAATTCGACATATTCACCTGGTGTAAATGAGTCGTTACATGTATCGATACATCAAATATAATCCCTACAGGAAAAGCAGCTGTCCGACATGGTGGAAGAGATTCGTAAGCTGAAATCGGTGATAGTGAAGCAGGAGAACAGGATCCGTGCACTGGAAGCGGCGGCGAAGGCCAGCATCATCACGCCGGAGCCGTCGCCGCAGCCGCCGCCCGAGCACAATCACGAAGGGGACGCCATGGCGCCCGACGAGGTGTGAGCGCCCGCCCTCTGGCGGTGCGAAGCGGGGATGGGGAGGGGCGGTTGACCCGGCTGTATTGATCGAGAAGACGGATCCTATGTAGCTGTAAGTACAATGTTTTTAATATGACATGTAACATGTGATTGTACCGAAAAAAAGATCATGTATTTGTAAAAAATTGAGTAACGGATTGAAAAGGACGCAAAAACCTCGTTCAGTGCAGTCGGGGCTGTATTAATTCTTCAAACGTGTCGTTTCTTCCTTTGGACAATAATTTTATATTAATAGAACGATTTTTGGACGATACAATTAATTAAGCTTGCCAATTTTCATAAAACAATGTACTGTATCTACTGTTACCGAAAAAAAAAACAAAAAGAAACTGTCTATGGAATGGAAATATTCAAATTTAAAATTGGAATGTGTTCGCGGACTCGAATTGTTGAAACAATAATTCTAAATGTAGCATCTGATATAATTTAGATATTTTGTAATAATTATATAGTTCTGTAAAAATGAGACAATAACGTTATTATGAATTATTTTCTTCTGTTTTTCATTCAATTTATAAAATATAAGAAGCAACTTGTTATATTCGTAGTGTTTTTTTAGGGGAGTATCCCGAAGGCGTGCGATGGGTGCAACTTTTTTATATATCATGCCTTTGACATGGGCGCCGGCGATATTACAATTGATTAATAAAAAAGAATTACTATCTATAATCTTTATAATAGACATATAAAATCAAACACTTTTATTACCTATATTAATAAAAAATAGATCTTAACTAATATAATTAAATATGTGTTTATGTAAGTCTTTATAAACAAATTTAATGACAGCCGGGGTCCGA
The DNA here is from genome assembly GCA_018245675.1 of Agara michaeli. Taxonomy (NCBI): domain Eukaryota; kingdom Metazoa; phylum Arthropoda; class Insecta; order Lepidoptera; family Hesperiidae; genus Agara; species Agara michaeli. The sequence goes on from DWDX01002590.1 coordinate 6,969, forward strand.
GGGCCCGTCGCGGCCGGCGCCCGGGGTCGTTCGGGAGTTGACAATAAACTTAATGACGGGAGCATATCGTTTGCCAAACGTTTTGATATTTCGATCTTGCGTTTTGTAACACGCGCAGTGTTTGAATTAAGAAATCCAACAAATACAAATATCGCTTCTTGTTCCCTGTGCTATTTGCTTAACTACATACAATATATTTCACTTTTCTCACCGTTACGACTGTTACTCATCACTTTGTTATTCTGTGACCATAGATAATGGAAAGTCTGTCACAATTACGTTTTCCATGGCGTTGTGACTTTATTATTGCCTCAATCCCATAACGTCTTGTCCGTGTGTGTATTTGTGTGTGTCCTGACGTCATCGCTGCGTGTGTTACGAAGCTTTGTAATTTATAATTCACGTTTTGAACAATGTAAATAAATATTTTAGCTTTTATCGTGGGGTGATAAATAACGACGTGCCTTATATATTATATTATATTATATTATATTATATTATCGATGTTGGAATTGGCGTTGTATAGGACACTGCATTTAGTACTTTAGCGATTTCTTTTATTATCATTTTCGCTATCCTCACAGCCACCGTCCTCACGCACATCGGTCGATGTGGTTGTAGACATGCAGACGTACCATTTTTTACCGTATTTAAAGCATAAGCTTGGCCTGAACACTGGTTTTACTTTTTGCTTTGATATAGTACTTTAACAGCTGTGTCTTTTCTAGTCTATGACTACACCCAATACGGCATAGGACACTCGTAGTGATCGAGTCTTTCTCTGTCCGTATTCTCATCGGTTAGCTGATAAGCCTCCTCCACATGCAATATTATTATTATTTATTTCGATATCATTACACGTATGAGAAAACTTTTGCAAGTATGGAGTGAAGTCGTGTGTAGAAGAATTGAAAGTTATTATTAATATCGTGTTTATGGATATATAACGGACTGTAGTGAATATTATTCTTGTTATATTTGTAAGAAAGAAGGACTTTAATGTAATTATATCGACATGTCTCTTGATAAATAATTGTCACCGTACTTGCAACACCGTGCATGCTTCATTGCGTTATTGATTCTATTGTTGGATGGCACCATGCGATAGATAAATTTGTGTTTCATGAGAAGACTTGTATTTTTTATATTAACACACGTATTTCGCTAAGAGTTACGCAGACTTTGAGAATTTCCACTCCCTACGGTGCTGACATAACTTTGCTTCTTTTTTAAAGGATCCAATAGAATCGTCCATTCTCCGAGTTTGCTACGAACAAATTAGAAAGCAAAGGACTATTTGAAATTAGGAAACTAGGATATTAGTGATATTGGACTATCACACCTGTCTGTTGAGTGATGAAAACCGAGAAATTCGGTTGGTATTCGCTCAACAGCTGTTTCTGTAGTTGTCGATTTTAGGGAAATAAAAATCTACATATAGACGGTGACATCTATTTTTATAGGGATAGGCAGAGAACTATGATTTCTTTGATTTTGCAGTCTTTTTTTGAATTACAAAGTTGTCTCGTATAGGACATCCAAAACTTAGCGATAAGTAATATTCAATTTAACCTGGTGCTTACAGCGATTACGTGTCGTGTGTTACAATATCATCCACCATCCGGTTTTTATCGTAGTATAATCCACGATATTCATTCAAGGTTAATAAAAGAACTTGGTAGAATATAGTAATGCATGTAGTGCTGACACTTCTCGAAAATATATCGCTCTGAATGATGTTGCATTCTCTTCGTCTAGGAACAATCAAGTCAAGCTGGTGAGCTGGCACTGTAAGTCCGTTCAATTCTGTTCAAGATACATTGCATACATCTGCAGACGGCGGCGGCCGCTTGTGGTTACCATAAGTAAATATTTTTAAAAAGAAACTGGATTATTTAAATTATTAGAAGTAGTGGTGGATGGTATTGGATTGTTTTCGCGATTTATTTATATATTAATACTTTTAAGCGTGGCGCTTTCTGGCTGCCGGCTCAATGGGGTTATTTCTGTTTTTTTTTTCTCAGTCTCTAACTGGTCTATGATGCGTTAGTGTTTTGTTTAACGTTATTTCGTACGGTTTTTGATTTGAAATAGCGTCGTTGTATTTTTGACGTTGACTTTTCACGACTGGCTATACATGAACGCCATTTTGTTTTCTATGTCTTGTAACTGATTGTGAATTATTGTATTAAATAATGACTAAAGTGATTAATTATCTTTATCGTATAACTTGTATTTTGTAGTCGATGATCTTATCTCTTTCTATATCTATATTGAGAATATTAAGTGTTTCAAAATGTAGAGATTAATCTGTGGTTTCGAAACGGTCTTCATTTTGACAGCTAGTCATGTCATTTTGACATTTGACAGTTTAAGTTATGTCGTCCTGTCTGGGCGGCAAGTATTATAGTCTAATTTAATAAAGTTAAATAGTATTATTACGACGATTATTTTTTTTTCTAATTATAAGATGGCGTATATTTAGGTGTTCTATTTTAAGATCATGACAAGGCAATGGATGATTAATTGAAATGTGTATGAAAATGCTTGTTTTTTTAGATTACGAGAGGTTTTTATGTAAATTATTTCTTATGTGAAGCTTTTAAGTCTCTTTTTTGTATAATTTTTGTTTTCTTTCGAGTTTTTTTCATTCGTAGGCCTAACAGCGTATCGTGTAAAAACGCAAAATAATAAGATAATATGTACTTATTGTAAATTCACTTCGCAATTATAATTTTAAGTTGAAATGTATAAAATCGATTTTGACCATTATCTATGACGTTTGCGCCAGTCTATATTTTATTAACTGGCAATGTTTCAATTGACTCGTGCCGTTTGTTCTGGCAACATTTATTACACTTCAAAAACTTTTGATATGAAAAAATTGTAACGTAGTGGCAGAATAGATAAACGTCGATTGAAACACTGCCAGACATAAACTATGTTAACTATAAATGTATTTTTACTTTCGCTTAATGAGCTTTTCTAATATTATTTTAGTATGTCGTGCGCACTGACAAACAGACATTCGTAAATTCTGACATGTAAATATCTGCTCCGTTTTTTAGAAAAATGTTTCATCAAAACTGAAAATAGTAAAATAATAACGCACAATAATTTTATTAATTATTATTGTAAGTGATATGTGAAATCGTTCTTTTAATTGGCAACAGTATTGTATCTCTGGTATTTTATTATTCTTGGCTGAGATTACTAGGAACTTCGTTGCCATAAACAAAAAAATCTATAGTCTATTAAATTTTATACGACGATAATATCGGGGTTAGTGAAATGTTACTGTACTCTCCGCGAGATAAATATATTGTAGATAAAGGCTATTGCCGAACTGAGTTACTTTCATTGAAATGATATATTTTTTAAAAGCAGACTCGAAAGTAACCGTGATTGCATGTCTCGGTCACATAGCTACTGTCATGTTGACATGTCAACATGTTGACGCATGTTATTGTCACACGTCCACATTAAATGCCTCCACGAACTGGTGCTAATACATATTTATAGAGTTTAATATAATATAGAGTTTGCTAACATTATGATTAAATTTATTTACCATTTCCAGTCGTTATAATAGATTTTTTATATGTTACAAATACACTTTTGTATACTTTCAAAATAGATTTCTTTGATAGAATAATCGCCAAGATATGTCAATGCTTAAATGAGTCTTGTAAGAGCCTGATACATGTAACAGATTTCTGTATCCATAATTAGCAAATGGCTTCTTACCAGCAATATTCGCTGTCATATGCTCAGGATTATAATTTTACTCTCTATGACATTATTGTTGGAAATCTTGTATCCGTTAGCTCATAGCATATTGAAATAATCTTTCATCTCGACTTGCGTCATATAGTCACGCTTATTTCCTATAGAGGTAGGCAGAGTGCTAAGTATTACCACCGGCTAGAGTCCTGGCCAACTTTTCATTACCGTCTGTAAATTGCCCATTATGGTAATAATTAAATGATGTAATATGTATATAATTTTTTTTTGTATCTCGCAGTGAGATTTACTGTAACAAATCTATTATGTCGACTGAAATGATATAATCAAGAAAATATTGTCTCCAGTTGCACTGGGATTGGCTGTCATCGGATTTATCAATATTGTAATAGAATTAAGTGCCTTGTTGTGTTACAAATACTCAGATGATATGTTGCAATTATGAGAGTTAGCAAAAATAAATGTCTATTTTACTATTTTCATTGCTGGTATTATTTATTATTCTGGTCATTTGCGGAGATATCCTAAAATGTTTCACATTTAAAGTACACCCCATCGTAGCCCAGTATGGAAATCATTGGTTTTTATCCGCCTTATATATCCAATAATAAGTAAATAAAGTTCTTTGATACACAATTTAAGGTGCCATAATTCCTTCAAAGGTTTGTGTGCCTTATTTATATTAAAAGGTCACGGAGTATAACAAAAACATTCAAATATGGTCTTTTCAATGCCAGTCATTAATTTCATGTCTGTTTAGTCCAGTTAACATTGGCAACAAAAATTTTAGTTCTGGTCCTTCGAGTCACATTTTAATCAACATACCCATTTTTATTTTACTTCACCTGGCTGAAGACGATGATGTGACCGACAATATATTAAATCTAATGTAAATTTTGCCCACCGACTAGCTCGGTAAAACACGTCTGAAATTGACCAGGACATCCAACCATCTTGTATAAATACCGTGTTTTATGCGAATAAAGAATATTATTATTATTAAAATGTAGCACGCTCGTTTGAAAGGTCCTGGATTGTTATTCTTACGAAACATGCAGGATACTCCTGTCGTTAACTGCCCCAATTAGGAACATTGCAATAAAACACAATATTTTAGTGTCGCTGTTTATTTATCAACGTCAAATTCCTTATCAAACTGCTCCTTTGTAATCTTCCGTCGTTTCAACTTCTTTATGAGAGCGACATCTGCCGCCAATTCGTCTAACTCTTCCTGTGTCACCGCCTTTCTCTTTTTCTTTCCTTCTCCTTCCGCTCTCTGTTTTAAGTCTTTCCGCTTCTTCTTTCTCTGTTTCTTTTCTTCTTTGTTCTGTTTCGCCTGCTCCCACGGTTGCGTTTTTATCTATAATAGCAAGAATCAAAATTATTTAACTTTCCAAACGAAAGAGAAGTTTGCGGGTAATAGCTAAAGTATGCAAGTTTATCACCATTTTCTTTTTCTTTTTCGACGGCCACACACCGGTCTTCCTGTACTCCTGCAACTTCTGCAACCTGCTCGCTTCCTTCTGCTTATCTTTATATGGTATGCTGTTAAAATCGATCTCGTCTTTAGGTCCAACAAACTGTTTTTTGTGTTCCTCCTTAACTTCTGGCATCAATGGTAACTTAAGCAAGCCGTAGCTGGTGGCGATCTGGCCGAGAGGCAGCTCTTTGAGTTGGAGCAGCAGGTTGCATTCGTGTTTAGAATACGCTCGCATGTGGGAGACAAAGGCTCGTTGACCTTTGTCGAAAACTGCCCTGTCGTTCATTTGCTGATGATGGATTATTGAGAGCACCTGGAATGGATGAGAGGAAAATATATTGTAAGCAATAGTTTACTGTGATTCCATTTATATTCAATCAATTACCAATTTAAAATCGATGACAGCGATAAACAGTTTTTTTATTAATTCGATTCGATCACATCGTAAATTTGAATGTCAAATAAAGATGTCAAGTCAGTTACCATCTAATACATTTGGATGATATAATAGTAATACCCACTTTATCTTTTAGTTTCTGACTAATCTTAATCTCGTCCTTGCTCTTCCTCCAGTCCTTCAGCTCGACTTTCTGGTTGGATCTGATGAAGGGCACATAGGTGTCTTCAGTGGGGAGCAGTGGTAGTAGCGAGCAGCCCGAAGCCCCGCCCCGCGCCGTGCGCCCCACGCGGTGCACGAGCGCCGACGGATTGGTAGGGGGCTCCCACTGGAGCACCCATTCCACTTCAGGGATATCCAGGCCTCTGGAATAAAATAATGTGTTACGAAACGATGTAGTATACTTGTAAGTATTATTAAAGGTGGACTTTATGAAATACTTATGATTAAGATCGATTAATTAAATAAGCAAGATTGCTAGCCTATTATATTAAATCTGGGGAGAGAACTTATTAGAATAGTTTGGGGATAGTATATTACTCAAATATTTATGAAGCTTCCAAAGAGCGATCCGAGATGTAACTAGCGTCATCTGTTGTAAAATAGAAGCAACTACTACTTAAAACAATATTAAGAGAAAGTGGTTTTGTAATAATATCAATCTCACCGAGCTAAAAGGTCTGTACACAGCAAAATAGTGTTATCCGCTTCTCGAAACTTCTCTAATGTCTTGCTTCGCTTCTGCTTCATCTTGCCATGAATAGCGAACACCTTCATATCTGGCAGGAATCCCGGCAAAATATCCGCCCAATAATCCACACAGGCGCAGGTGGGCAAAAAGAAGAGCCCCTTCAACATTTTACGGTTCCTAATAAAGTTCAGAAGGAACAGAAACTTGTCTTGCGGTTCGACGATGACGTAATAATTTTCTAACGCCAATGGCGTGCTGATTGTGGATTTCTCTTTAACACTAATCAGCACTGGGTTCCTCAAGCCCGCTCGCACCAGATCCTGCAGCTCCTTGGTCTGAGTGGCTGAGAACAGGCCCGTACGACGCTGCCGAGGCAAGTATTGTAATATTGTTGTCAAAGTTGCACTAAAACCAAGATCCAACAGTCGATCTGCTTCATCCAGGACAAGAAATTCCTGTAATCCACATTAAAGAAATTTAAGAAGTAACATCACTTGAAGCGATGTAATACATTCTTAGAAAATGAATGATATGAAGCAGATGCAATAATTTGGAAACTACTAAAGGGGACAGATTCTTATCTTTAACTTAACAGACAACATAATATGACCAGGACATTTTGGGCACAAGAGGCGGGCTTAATATTAAATAGCAGTTCGACCAGCCAACCTCAGACTTGAGAGAAAAAAATGTATTTAATATTGTTATCGATTGTTTAATTAGAATGTTATATTGCGAAAAATCTAACATTGACACAGAGTTGTATGACTCATACTGTATTTCATCTTTATTGAACAGATCATAGCTCACACTGATTCATAAAATCAAATGTAAGCTAGTAGAAGACTTGCAACGGTGAGTGGTGTGCTAATTTAGATATATTTACAAACTTGTTAGTGACTTCAATTAATCAGTAACCAGTATTACTAATACCGATAGGAAAATTGGTAAGAATTCAGTAGTAACGTCATCTTCGCTGTATCAATTGCTCTCTTGTGAGCCTATGATATTTACAGTTTTATAAAATTTAGCTTTCTGCCTACCGATTTAGAGACCGGGCGTGATGGTATGTTGTTGTTGTATTGTTATAAAATTTATCTTAGTGTTTAGTTAAAGTGAAATATTTCAGTTTGATTATTCAGTAAAAAGCCAGAAGAGGTAGACTTATCAAAATGGAGATTTATTAAATGAAGATCAGTCCGAGATTAATGCATTCTTAATGTAAAAAATCAATACCAAATCCTTTAATCTTCCCGGCAGGTTCAATTGCTTCCTTTCTGAGAGCAGGTCTTCGAGCCTTCCTGGTGTACATACAGCTATATGAGCTCCCCTCTGAATAGCCTCTGCATCATTGTCTACTGACCGCCCACCTACTAATAAGGACAAAGTGATATCGGAAAGCTCAGGCTCTTGCAGGAATTGCTGAATAACCTGGAAGTTTGGAAAAAGGTGAATTTATTAATTTAATATTCACAAAACTCAATCTTTCATTACAAACACCCTAACTATTAGTGCAATTTCTCCTTTGAGTCAAAATAAAAATATCTTATAATACACTAGCTGACCCGGCAAACGTTGTATTGCCATATAAGAGTGAGAAAGAAAGGAGACCGGCTTCGTTCTCATCCCTAC
>DWDX01002591.1:0-14910 GCA_018245675.1 Agara michaeli
CTGTGCCGAGTAGCTTTCATAACGAACGACTCGGGCTAATAAGTATCGTTTAGTAGAGTCGCTAGACTTCGATTTGTAGTTTAATCTTCATAAATTTATCGAACAATTTGTGCTTCGTTCTCTCAAACTATTTGATGTTGCTTGGCGTTGAATGATGTGAAACATTAAATATTATAGAGTTTATAAATTAATTTAAATCACGTTGTTTTATACATAATTGTTTAGTTTAGTTAAAAGTGTTGAAATAGATTAGTATCGTTCTACAAAATCAGTTAATTGTACGTATAATTGTGTATAAGTATCACAAAAACTTGTATTTAAAATCGTAAACACTTGTAATGGCAAAATTCTTGTAATCTTGTAAAGGAACACTGATTAAATATTATTATTATTGTGGTTAAAACATAGTATTACGAATTAACAGTGCGATTCTGAACAACTTGTAAAATTCGAATTAGATTGGTTTTATAGTCATATTCTGTATTGTAGGTTATCAATCTGAAATTCTGTCATAATTATAAAATAAACGGTGTTTTCTGCTGTAATTTTCTTTTATTTTTCACCCATTAGCCCCTATGCAATTGAGTGTTGTTCTGATATGAAAAAGTAATAAATTGATAAATTTTTGAACCGGAAAGTATTCTTCAAATAATAGTCATTGTCATTGTTACCATAGCTATTTCGTACATTTTGAGAACGACTTCTTTATTAGTAATAGCACGAGCGATTCTTTTATAAAACTGTTAAAACCATTATTTGTTGTTTTGGTAAGTATATCAAAATTAAAATAACTATTCATTAAAATATCAATTACTAGGTACATTTATTATTTTCAATGAAAATTATTATTTGAACGTTTCAAATTAAGGAGAAAAATTTTACTCACTAGTTCCAGTAGCACCATTATAATTTCATACATTTTGAGGGATTCTTTTAATAGACAAAGATTTTCCATATCACTCGCTCAATCAGTGTATTGTACCTGTAGAGTACGACAGATAACTAGTATTTTAATATCTGTGGCTGTCAGTGTTAACAGTGTCAATGTCAACTAAATGTTCGTGAAAGATGTCCGTTTGACAATTAACAATATTCAGACAACACAAGCAACATTCTATCTGCAAACTGTGTGTTAAGTAAAATAATGCACTCGTTATGTTCTTTTTTATAATTTAGGTAATAAATCTCATTAAAACGTTATAATCAAACAGATACATAATGAACGCGCCGCCAACATTCGAATCGTTTCTCTTATACGATGGAGAAAAGAAGTTAGTATTAATTATTTTCATATTACTTTTCAATTGCCGTCTTTACAAGATTATTATATTTCTGAGACAGAGATATTTGGCACTCGGTGCTTTCTGCCCACCCCGTTAGGGACCTGGCGTGACGGTATGTTATGTTATGTTATATTTCTGACGTTGTTGCAGAGTTCAAAAGGAAGACGATACTAAAGTGACAAATGCTGCGATATTTACAGTTAATCGAGAAGATCATACTTTAGGGAACATGATTAGACAGTAAGTTCTTACACTAACTTGATTCAGTCGTTTTAAATGATTAAAAATTAAATATTTAAAGGGCTAAAACTATGATTTGATTCCATAGTGGTATTGAATACAAATTGGTTTTTCCTTATGTTTAAGTTAGCGATAGCAATACATATAGTATAAGTACAAATTGCTTTTTTTTTACTTTTTACGCTTCTTTCCAGTCAAACGGTATATCTATCATATGACATCAGAATATTCATTGATAAGACGATGAAGTTAAGGTTATAGTTCTCTTACTGTTTCCAAGTATTATTTTTATTGTATGTTACAGTCAGCTCCTCAAGGATCCAAAAGTGTTGTTTGCGGGATATAAGCTGCCTCATCCTCTGGAACATAAGTTTGTGTTGCGAATCCAAACAACATCGGACTACACACCACAGGAAGCTTTCATGAACGCCATTACTGACCTTACATCGGAGTTATCACTATTTGAAGAGAGATTTAAGGTTTGTTTGACTATTAGGTTGAGTGGCATTGTGACTATTGTATATCATAAATATTTTAACAGCAATGTGTTACAATTTAAAAGTATGCTTTGAAAGTTCAAACATGTGACATTCAATATTGCTGTCGTGTGGTAATAGAAATGTTGCTAATCATAGACTATCACATTTTTTTACTTGATCAATGTAATTTATGTTATTGAGTTGTCGAAATTCAATTACACATATACTAGCTTTTCCCTGCGACTTTGTCCCGCCCTCGCCCCCGCAATTCCCTTTGGAGGTAGAATTTCGTAAAATGTGTGTACAGTTCACCTCGAAGTGTCACTACATATATTATTATACATATGATATTATACATATAAACCTTCCTCTTGTATTACTCTATCTATTAAAAAAAAAACCATCAAAATCCGTTGCATAGTTTTAAAGATCTAAGCATACATAGAGACAGACAGCGGAGAGTGACTTTGTTTTATACTATGTGGTGATGAATCATTCATAGGTTCTCTGACTTTGTTTCAGGAAGCAATAAAGGAAAAGAAGGATGGCTTAGATTAACTTTGATGATTGAAATATCGTAGTTTTCACATATATTATTATTATTGAAAGAATCATGACTAAATCTATCATATAAACAAGGTAAAGTAACTCTGTGACTTGAAGATCAATTAATGTAGTCATAACAATGTGTAATGTTTAAATAGCATTTCCTATATTTGAAAGCAAATAAAACGATTGTTTGAATTTTCTTTTTTTATGTCATTTATATTCTAACCGTACCAATATGAAGTTATAATTGCAAGTGTATGAAATTCCTCTTTATTGATGTTTTGATAATTTACAAAAATTCAAAAAACAAAGTAATCATTGATATAAAATTATTTATCCAAAATACTGACAAATAACAATGAAAGGGAAAATAATTAAAACAACCTTATATTTTTGAATTCCTTTTATTGCATTGAAAAAAATCTAACAAGTTAGTGTTTAAGAATCCTCTATACCATAATAGTCATTGATTAGGCAAAATATTTTTAAAACATGATTGTTTGTGATGGAAATATGTGAAATTTGTGCCACCTGCATTTTCTCAGTATGCATTGTATCCAGACAATGCATAAGAAAAACACCTATACCCCTGATTGATTTAAAATGTAACATGCTATGATCATACTTAAATATAAAGGGTTGATAATTATGTACAAAACATTTTCTATTTAAATATCATTAACTACCAAACAAGAGTTGATACCACTTCTGTGGTAAACAATAATAAATAATACGCCATTGAAACAAGTAACAACAACAATGGTAACATTAAAACTAAAGGTCAATCAACAGACATTAAAATGTTTCCTCTTCATCACAGTTCTCAGTTGCGTGGCCAAAAACTGAAATAAAAAAATGCATATTTTTTATCCTAAGATAATGCAAACATCAATATAGTGCTTATTCATCAAAACTAGCAGTAAAAGGACCCCTTTATATTCTTGGCGTATGTGCTACTATACTACTACCACCACCACTACTACTACTACTACTACTACTACTACATATATGGTACTATAGAGTTTAATTTGTTGTACTCAGATATATAGAAAATAATGTAGTATAACATTTACCGGAATAAGTTTCTACACACGTTTCTAGATCAAAATTGTGTCCCACTACAGAATTTTGGTACAGTGTCTTTGAATAAGAACATTTTTTTGTTCATCATTAGTTCATCATTTTTAGTTTAACAAAATTTAATTTCGTTGACTTCAAAACAAGGTATCAATGTAATTTCGTTAATTCGTGAGATTTTGGATGAGCGGATTATACGGATACCTTCGCAGATGTCGCAGTAGGGTCTGGGCGGCGGAGGGGCGCGGCGCGGGGGTGCGGCGGGCGCGTCGGGCGCGGCGGCGGCCTGCCGCGGGCAGTCCTCGGTGTCATGCGCGTCGAACACATCACAGATGTCACAGAAAAGACGCGGCGCGACGGCGCGCGGCTTACGGCCATTGCTAATAGACAAAATTAAATAACTGAAAATACTTGTTTGTTGGGGATATTTTCTCCAAATCTCTTGTGTTATCAATAAAATTAGTAAAGCAACGTTATTATTCATATTTCTGTATGAGGCCGTAAACATAAAAGCGATATTGTACTTCATGGCGATATGTTATTGCTCTGAAAACACCTACGCTTGCTTAATTGTATTGGTTTTATTTATTTTTGATCCAATAAATTTGAGAAGTCATTCAAAATCAGATTCAGTCATAAGAAAGTTTTTAATTGCCTATTTTCAATATCTTGCTATCAAGTCACCTTGACTCTTTTCATAGTATTTATTAGTTTGTCTATGTCTATGTACTTGTTTCTTCCTTATAGGCTTAGTTTTCCTGAATATTTGAGTTTTTATTGCTTCTTAATTAAAGCAAATCTTTTTAAACATCTCGTTTCGGCGTAGACGAAAAGAAATAGTTGGAACGACAAAATTCACCAATAATTTTTCGGAATTTATTTTTGACTGTCTCAACAAAAATGTAATGAATGTAAATGTATTATATATGTACATATATCACTACAAATATTAATAAATAAACGAGACCAGTGACCCGATAGCCTTCGGTTTCCGTTTCGAATATTAATAGAAAACTATAATTAAATAATAACATCACAGTTCTTGATTTGTTTTAATTTCGTTAACAAATTAGACAGACAGAGTAAACTATTCCGTAACGACACATTATAAAAAGTACTACTTACAATATGGGCGGTTCAGTAACAGATCCGCTTTCAAGCGCTTGCACACGCGCCATCAGCTGCTCGTTCTTGCGCTGCATGTCAACGATCACAGAGTTCAGAAAGCTCACTTGTCCTTCGATCACTTCTTGCTCCTCTTGTTCTCTGGTGATAGGCAAGATACAAATGTATTGAAAAAGATTCAAACAACGACTCATTTATAAATGATATTATGTGCACAGATACACAACGTGTTCGATTAGATTGAAAGTAATATATTATGCTCACTTCTGTTTGGGCGCGTTACAACCCAGGAAACTCACTCTCCATATGTCAATGTTGAATTAAATTTATTTAATTTTACAAAGTTGGTATAGAACGAATAATATGTACACTTACTTGTGCACAGTGTCCCCTTGGCCCAGAATTCCAATAGCGGTGTTATCGTTCTTATCCCGAATGTCTTTACCATTGGTTAACTGACTTTGCAAAATAGCTTTCTCCCGCTCCGCTATTTCAGATTTAGTCTGGTAATGCTAAAAATGAGAAATTGTTACTTAATGAAATGAAGAAATGTACATGTTAAAAATATTTTGGCAGACTAATGCAGTAAATTGTACCTTCACATCTTCTTGCAGTCTTTTTATAAACTCGTCTTTTGTTCTCAACTCTTTCATTTTGTGTTCAACGTCTGATTTTACTTCATTTACTATCTTTTCACTGTTCGCTAACGCACACGCGTTAGCTTGCCTTGTCGCTTGTAATTCTAAGGTTAACTTTTCTAGTTTTTCATCTTTAGTTACGTTAGTTGTCTGCTGCACTGTCGCTAATTCTAATTTTTGAGAGAGATCTAGAACATTTTTTTCTGCCGCTATTAGCTTCTCTTGTAGATGACTCTGTTTTTCAATTTCAGTCTTTACGTCGTCTCTTAAATCCTGTAATTCTTTTTCGTAGTCACGTAGCTTGTTCTTAAGTTCGTGACGTAGGATTTTACTTTCTTTTTTATATTCATCGAACTGTGTCTGAAGCTGTTTATTGAGATCTTCGTAGTTTAGTTTTTGTCCATCATTGATGTTAGTTAATTGTTTTATATCATCTTCCGACTTGGCGAGCAATTGTTGTAGTTCCATGACTCTCTCTTCAGCATTTCTAAGTTCTGTTATTTGTTTTTCTTGATCTGCTATACGATTTTGTAAAGATTTTGTTGTCTTTGTTAGAGATTCTACTTCTTTAGTGTATTTATCTTTCATTTCAGTGTTCTCACTTTCAAGTAACATTACTTGTTGTTGGACTTTGGTAAATTCTACGCTTAAAGCATCATTTGCAATATTTGTTGTATGTTCCTTTTCAGATATTTCCTTATCTTTATTTTCCATATATTGTTTAAATTGAATCAATTCGTTTTCTAAAACTTTCGATTTTGCAACATGAGCTTCATTTTTATCACTTTGGATTTTAATTTCGTTTTCCTTCTCTTCCACCAATTTTTTTAAATGTTCAATATCAGCAACATTAGCATTTAGTTTTTTCACAGCATTTTCATAGTCATTCTTTAATATATTGAATTCGCTTGATGTTTCATTAAATTTTGTTTCCAACAAAGATTTTTCATTTACTAAAGCAGCCATTTCTATCCTTAGTGTTTCTAAATGATTGAGATGTTCTTGTAGTAAGGATTCTTCAGTTGAAGAATTATTTAAAAGGGTTTCGTATTTTTGTTTAAGTGTAGCTGATTCCAACTGAACGTTGTTTAATTGTTCTTCAAATTTTTTTTTGCTTTCGATTGCCTTATTTAATTCTTCGTTGGCTTGCATTAGCTGTCGATCTTTCTCTGTAACCATCTCTTCATTTGATTTAACGTCTACTTCTAACATCTCTACTTTCAACGAAAGTTCTTTAATATTGTTCTGTTTCTCTTCTAATAATGCCTTTAGCCGAGTTTCTTCCGTTTTATAATTACTTGCCTCATTACTTAAAGTAGATAACTGAGTTTGATATTGAGTGATTTCCTTTTCATGTTGAATTTTCTGGTTATTTAATTGGCTATTCATATCGTCTAATATTTTTTGCAAAGAGTCTTCATGCTTTCTAGCTTCCTCTAATTTGTTATTTAAATCATTTTGGGCTTCAGTCAATTGATCTACCTTTTCCATTAGTTTAACTTCGGATGTCGCGCCCTCTGCTTTCAATAACGATATTTCTTCCTTGTATCTGTCAATGTCAACTTCAAGCTTTTTACGTATTGATTCATATTCACTATTTAATTCCTGCTCTTTTACTTTGAGACTTTCAATTTCTTTTTTCAATATTGAATTTTCATCCAATAACTTGTCATTTTGCGACTCTAGTTCTTTAAAACGGTTTACACATTCCATAGTTCGAGCTTCAAGGTCCTTTATTTTATTATCTGCGGCTTGTTGTTTCTCTTTATTTTCATTTACTGTTCTCACTAATTGTCCACGTTCTATAGAAAATTCCTCTTCCATCTTAAATAACTTTTGTTTTAATTCTTGCTCTATTCTGCCATGGCTATTAGAAGATTCTCTGTGTTTGTCTCGCAGATCTTGGAGTTCTTTTTCAGTTTCTTTCAAATGCTGAGATAATTTATTAAATTGTTCATTAGAATCCGTTGCTTGCCCTGTGAGATTCATGTACTCCGATTCTATTTTTTCTTTAGATTTTTGTATTTCATTACATTTCTCGATAGAGCTTTCAAGTTGACGTTTGTATTCACCAACACTTAATTCCAATGCAGAATATTTCTCTTTTAGTTCATTGTTAATTTGTGTAAGTTCAGTAATAGACGCTTTAAGTTTTATATTTTCTTGTTTCAGAGAATTTAGTTCATCCACATTAATTGTAAATTGAGTGTTAAGAGAATCCAGCTCAATTTTACTCTGATCTAAGGCTTGCTTGTGGGTCTCGATTTCTTTCAATAATTGTTCTATTTTTGTGTTACGATCCTCTATTTCTTTCTTGTGTTCTTCTGCAATTTTGCTATGTTTAATATTAAAGTTAGCTGTTGCCTGTTCGAAATCATCTTTTAACTTAATTATCTCCTTGTCTCTCTCATGTATTGTTTGCTTGTATTCATTAACTAATTTCTCACTGGAATTTGTTGAAGAGCTAGATTCATCAAGGAGCCGTTCATAATCCCTTGTCTTTGCATTGAGAGCCTGTTCTAGCTTTAATATTTCAGATTTGTTTTTCTCATCTTGTTGTGATGCGTCATTTAAGAAGCTTTCATATTCATTAATTTTATTTGTTAGTTCATTTTTGACGCGATTGACTTCCTCTTGTAAAATTTTGCAAGCCATTTCATTTTTCTTTTTGGAGTCCTCCAGTTGTTCAATGTCCAATACTTTAGCACTGAGTTCCATTTTCAGTTTCGTTATTTCCTTATTCAAATTTACCTCATGTTCTTTGCTCACACCCAAAACTGAAAAATATTTTATTAGAAGGCACATTTCACTTAATTAAAGCACGTGAAATTGATGGACGTCATCAAAATGTAAATGTATTTTTATTTATTTACAGTATAAAATGTGTAACTTACCTTTGTTCAGTTCGAGAGATTTATCGTCAAGAGTTGCTTGTAGCTGCGTGACTTTTGTATTGAGATCAATGATTGTTTGACTATTTTCTTTATTAAGTCTTTCCACGCTTTGTTTTTCGGCATCGAGCTTCGATTCGGCTAATTGCAATTTGGCTGTCAAAACAGACATTTGAGTCTCAAATTCAGTTTGGGTTATGGCTAATTTGGTCTTTGCTTCAGTTAGTGCCTTTTCAGATTCGAGTTTTAGTCTAGATAATTCGTCTGACATGCTTTTTCCTAACGAGTCTTTTTCACATTCCTTCTCTTTCAGTAGAGCGTACGCTTCATCCAACAATTTCTGAAGTTCTGATGATAGAGCTAAAAACAGAGACATTCAGTTTAGGATCTTTATATTGCTCATTTTATTAGTTACTTTCAAAACCTCCAAAGGGCGCAATTCACGATGTATATTTATATCATAATTCCTGTATCTATCAGCTGTTTCACCTGTATCAGCTGACCGTGGTGGCCGTATGATAGTGGCGGCGTTACTCACTGTGCGCGGCCGCCAGTTCCTCCCGGTGCTGCTCGGTGGCGGCCGCCAGGTCCGCGTCGCGCTGCTCCTCGAGCGCCCGCAGCGCCGCGGCCGTGGCGTCCGCGCGCGCCGCCTGCAGCGCCGCCTCCGCCTCCAGCTCGCGGATTTGCTGCTCGCGAACTGTTAGTTCTTTCTGCGAATATTTTTGTTATATTATCTGAAACGCAGATCGTTTCAATTCAACAGATTTAGTAATGGAAGCAGATTTTTTTTATCTACATACTTATATCTTTATAAACATCAATATAACACAGTCTTTTAGTCGGCATCATATACATAGTCATTTGATTTCTTTTTAGAATGATATTTTCAATTAATATTACAATTAAAAATAAAGATCTTACCTCCATAGCCACTTTGTATTTCTGAAATTGAAATTGAAAGCCACGGTCAGAATCATAATAATAAAACAATTAACATTTATGTTAAAATAGCATAAACAACTGAAAACGTTATATCTAGTATAAATATTTTAGTTAAATGTGTTGAAGTAATAATAGCTGTAGGGTTGCAAAGCAATGTACGTAACAAATTGAATGTAGTCAGATGTATAGTTATTAAGCAAAGAAAACCCTAAGTAAGATAATGAAAATTCCAAGTTACGTTATAGTCCTCCTTGTTGATGTTTTCCTCCTCATTTCTAAACATGAGATCTTCCACCTTTTGGCGTTCGTCCTCCAACATCTTGTTGAGCTTGTCCAATTCCACTTTAAGTTTCGCATTTTCTGTGCTTGTCTGAAAAATGTATACATATACATTTTATTTAGTGTATTTTAAGGATTTTTCGTAGAAGTGTACTTTAAGATGTATTTTTATCAAATTGCAACAAAAGGAATAACCATTTTTTTTAAACCAATAAACCGATAAACCAAAGCAATAAACCAATAAACAAAAACCATTTTTTTTATAAAGTAACATATGGCTTGCATGAAATTAATGCATATAAAAATAAGACGGTATTGGCTTACTTATTTATAAATTAAATTCGAACCTGGTTTGCTTCTTTTTTAATCTGCGTGAGGGCGCTCTCGGCTCGTTCCGCTTGCAGCGAAACCTTAGCCACCTCGGCCCTTTCTAACTCCCGTTCCCTCATAAGCCGCTCCAGGTGAAGTTGCTTCTCCCGCAACAATTCCTGTACAGTCACAAAGCATATCATTAACTTCTCCATACAGATTGGTTATTGTCCAAACAGGCTTCGAATACCTCGGTAACATTGGATTAACTTATTAGGCCACGTGACGCAACAACGTGACACGTCTGTGAGACAGATTTTATAACTTAACCGTTTCTACCAAACACGATAACATACGACTTTGTATTACATTATTTTTGTGAAAAATAAGTTATACCACGCCATAAATAATACGGGTTATACGGTCATCAATCATGTTCCACAATACACCTTTATTATACCTAGCGTCGTAACGACACGTATATCTACGCATTAGAGTTAAGCGATCATTATCTTAGATGTTACAATAATAAAGAATACCTAAATACATATTACCTATAACATTGTGTAAACTTAAGCATAACAAAATATTAAAGTAATGACATTTAAATGAAATGAATGAGGGTTACACTGTAGGTACTAAATGTATATAAAAAAAAGTTTCGCCAGGTTTACGTAAATATTCTTTTTTATTCCAACTCTTATTATATATGTACTATAATACTTGGTTCAAACAAATGCTTTCGAACGAAAAGCGATTGTTACATAAAACAAAGCTTTCGTTTGCTATATTCACATACAACAAAGTTGGGCAATTCCTTGTTCAAATAAGCCATGTTCAAGCATTGAAAACATTAAGAAACTATTCCATAGTCACTTACACTTAAACATTAATTTTTAATTTTCTTTCTTAAACTCTCCTTCTTCTTCATTGGTTCTTTCTTGATATTGCAGACCGAAGTGCTTATTAGTATGTATAAATTATTTTGTTACACCTACCTATACTTTTTTCTCTCTTCACAATCTTTGTATTTTGTACAATTTTTTATTATTATTTCATACATATAATAACGATGTGTATACTCAACATTGAGAATGTAAAATTTTACACGTTATATTTTTCCATCTGATATTGCAAAGAAGCAAATTATATTTTCATATTTCAAAGAGTGCTGGAAGTGTTTTACGTCGGCTTTTTTCTTTCGACTTGGTTTAGCGCGACACCTAAAGCCGACGCACGAAATATATTGATAACAAAAGCGCTTTGGCGGCTGTGAGCCATATTTACAAGACCTAAATTATGGTGGTATAATTTATAATGAAAATTAAATAATTGGCATGTTCAATATTTAATACAGAGCGGTAATATTCCCCGAGGCAGCGCTGCGTCAATCGACACATGACAAATCACTCTCCATGATTACGATTACATACATAGTCGCCACCTACGCGGGACTCCTTAGTTGAATTAAAATATTACTCACAATTTATTTTTACCGCTATCTACGTGCTTAGACAACGTCGAGCTGAATATTACATAACATTAAAAATGATCTTTGATTTTTTAAGACTAAAAATAGAAATGAAGGTAGGAGGCGAGAGTGCTTATATTGAGGGTTGACAGACAGCGGCTTTTAGCTATTTGCGGTCAATTTAAGATAAGATCTATTTGTAGTAAACAAAGAAATGCATCTACAATTAACTATACAGTTGGCCTACATAAAATAATCGAATTAAACTTAATTTTTAGTTTTGTCACAAATGCTCTATGTATCTTAGAATTCATTTGGTATTCTACAGTCTTATTATTACTCTAAGTCTTACTTATAATGTATTGCCTTGAAATCGTCAACTCTATAGAGAATAGAAATTAACGTCATATGTAGGTATAGCATTAGGGCGTCAAGCGAGTGTCACTTATGTACTCAAACCAACACTTTTCTGGGTACCTACTGTTTAATATTCCCGTATTTCCGGGTAGTGAATTGGATTTTTACCTATTAACGGACATGAGATTTACATACGAGCAAACATGCTGGATAGTCGTATTGAAGACATACGACATGTTGTAGCAACTTATTTGCGATATATACTATATCAGTAGCAGAAAAAGTAATAAAAATAGATTACGAGCGTGATAATTTTGATGCAGTCTCCAAAGAAGATAACGCTGCTAGCCGTACTTTCGGGATACAGTTATATCGTTGATACTAAATCGTATTAATTGTTGGTACCTACTTATTGGTTACCGATAATAAGTTACATACATAATATATCGTATTAGGTGGCTATAGCGGTCTCGCGAACAGTGTCACTGAACTTTGTATGTACATTTGAATGTTAAGTATATATTTGCGGTGTTAAATGTCTCTCAGCTGCTAATTTTATCGCGTAGTACACTTTTGGTAACTCAATGTTTCTATTACTCCAATGACAAACACTTACCTATTTACTTAGTATTATGTTTTTCTAACAAATAGCCGTCTTAGCTTAGACAACTATTAAATTTATCTTATCAATAGATATAGGTCAAGATACGTGAATATGCTTTTAAGTGGACGATATCTATATTTCGTGTTTTGCTTTTTATATTTGACTTTCTCAGAAATATGTGTGACATCACGCAAATATTTTTTATCGGTCTATGTAATCAATTAAGAGGCAACCCAAAGTGATTAGAAAAATGTTTGATTTGAACGTCTCTGAGGCGAGTCAACATCATAGATAAAATAATTTCACTATATTTGTGGCCATATATGTACCTACAATATAAACAGTTATTTAATACCAGAACAATTGAGGTAGAATTAAAGTGAAGATCTAATGAATTCCAAATAAAATACTGCACATAAGTAGACGGAATGTTTCTTTACAATTCCATCTATAGTCTGCATTTACTGGTATAGCTATGCCTACTCGTTCGCGTTGAATAGTAGGTACAAAAAAGCCTCCCCTACCACGTTAAACAAACAGAACGAGAATAATATATAACGTGCAAGGCATGCGCATGTCCCCCCGCTTACCCTGCAGTTGGTACTTGTGATTTTGCGGAGCGTCCTGGAAGGCTTATCGATTTTCTTAACGTGCCCGGGGGCACGAGACACTCTTCCTTAGCCTTACGCAATCTTAGCGGCGGCACGAAAACACAGTGCTTTGAGATTTCCAGGCTATTGT
Source organism: Agara michaeli (assembly GCA_018245675.1). Lineage (NCBI taxonomy): Eukaryota > Metazoa > Arthropoda > Insecta > Lepidoptera > Hesperiidae > Agara > Agara michaeli. Next base: position 12,986 of record DWDX01002591.1, read on the forward strand.
CTTTCACGTTTCAAGTCTTTCAAGATATAGTGCCAGTATATCGCATTTGAAAAGAAAGTTCTTTAGTAAATCAAAGTGAAGAATTTCAAATACTTTTCTTAGAATTGTTTCCCAATGATTTTATTAGGCTAAAATATAAAGACAACATTTTTTGAAGAGATCCATAATAGGACAGTTCACATATACACATATACCTAATATGATAAAGCGAAAAGAGATCAATTTTTAATGACTTATTTATTTTTCCCCTTAAGTTGATACTTATTTATACAATTACAATTTCAGTATTCGAGAATACAGGCTAGTTCTTAATAAGTATGTTCAAATTCAAATTGTTTTATTCATCATAAGGTACATTACATACACTTAATGATACTATGATAATATGACGTCATTTAGTCCTCTTTCACATAAGCAAAGATAAATTGGGTATTCGTGTAGTTTATAGAAGTTAATGGCAATAATTGGCTATATTTTAAAAGCTTTAGGACACGCGCGGGCCGCAGATATGGTAATTAAATAGTAGGTGTAGAATATGTTGATATTCAACACACCTTTATTTCGTCATAGAATTTGTTATTTTGTTATAAGGAATAACGGATTCCTTGGTTTACGATATATATAAACAACTCACTAATAAGTACCTATCAATATTTGAGTTTTATTTAAATTCAGATTTTCTACAATTATCATTGCCAGTTCATTGACTGGCCCATTGCTGAAGTAGTCAGAGTCTGACAGCGGAGCGGGTACTTGTGGATGCAGTTTCCACTTACGATAAATATTTGTTCTCTGTCTGGGTATGAAATTTAGTAGTTGTAGTTTGGGTAGTTTATTAGCAGTTCGGTCAACATAATACACGCTCTGCCTAGTTTGAAACCAGATGGCCTGTTGTGAGGTTGTCTAAATCAGTTATTATTATTGTACGAATCTACCTGTGTACTGATTGAATACGTCGACCGGTAAGTACATACGTAAGACAATCGTGTACGTGATCTGGAACATCTACCATTTTATGTTTTGAAAGAAAAACGTTCCAATCGATAAAGAACAGTTTAAAACGTACTAGCAGAGCATTTTAAAGTTATTAAATGATAAATAACAACTCAACAGACATTAGCGTAGTTTCGATTTGCGTCAGATTTACGTCGGGTTTCATTGTTATCTTTGGAGTAATAGTTAACAGGATTCCTTAAAGCAAGATAATGGAATCAAGTAATCTTATACGCATTGTTTGATAATGTTCGGATTTATTCAAGACGATGACCACCTTAGCGAATAACACGTTTACATTTTCATTCTTTATTTAGATATAAGCGTGAACCATTAAGCTCACCAGTGTACCTATATGCGAGACTAAGCCACTATTATGAATGTGAACGAACATAAATTTAGGGTTCAATTAAGAGAAATAGTTACTGCATTATAGCAATTAATATTGAATCAGAGATATTTAATTTTGTTTCTAACGCCTTAGCGTTTAATAGCGAAATAATTAGCCTCCAAATTATTAATCAATCAGCAATAACATGTTTTGTCGCATTCCCCATTAGAGCAATTGCAACATGATAGAAAGGGACAAAACATTTAACTGGGAAGGATTTAGATCGCTACTCCATTTAACTGTGACAAATTTTTATGCGTGTTCTGGTGATGGCGCAATAAAAATGAATAGCTGAGAATTCCCATTTGTTCCTGTTATATTATTTATAGATTAGAAACAGAGAAATAAGTAATAGGTATCTAGTAGTGTTGAATGTAATATTCCAAATTTGAATTTCGCGCCTATTTTAAGTTGTGTATACACTCTGTGGTAATAGCTCTTCCCGCTCTATATTCCTTGACATCAAGCGACCGATATTACATTGTAACTTGCGTGCTAGTTTTATCATAAACTGTTCATAAAACCTGAGCCGAGTTGTTTA
>DWDX01002592.1:0-14908 GCA_018245675.1 Agara michaeli
CTGAATTCCTGGGAGAACTCACTCAACCGTACGCCAAATACTTTTTGTTTATACCGCATTCGAGCTGACGGCTTCCGGTTATTCGCTTAAGGCTCAGGACCTAGTGGAATCGTGTAAAACTGAGGCAATTCTAAATTATCGAAGACCGACTGGACAAAGTCGTGATTACTACGATGACCAAAACATGGTGGATAGGATTTTTAAGATTCTTAATAGTCAAGCGTCAGGCCGCGTATCGGCCGATGGAAAGCGACGATGCGCTCTGCGGCGGAGCACGTCGGACAAATATTTATTCACTTTTGTTTTGAAAAGTTCCAGGTTTGTGCTTTTCGGGGAACACTGACGCAAATTTAGATCCGGATTGGTTGGAATACTGAAAAGTATTTTGTGTACCCAAAGAGAATAGCTAAAATGTGACTACCATGGATGTATAATAATAATTTGAATAAATAACGTATATTGACATATGAGACATTCCAGTCTTTTAATAAAAGAGAGTTCATTGCAGACGTGAAGGGTGAGCGTCTCCTCGCCAGGGAGCGGTAATCACGAATTTATAAGTAACATCTAAGTCCATTATCTATCGATCCAAAACTACAGGTGCGATATACGCATTGTGAAGGAATATTAGAATTACTTGACTCAATATGAATTTTACTAAAACGGCGAAACTGTCTTGTTACCGATGCTTACTGTTATATTACAATCGATAGCCTTGAAATGGTTACCAACAAAGCTTGAGGTTGTGCGGAAAAAGCCGGGTCTGGGCACGAGCCCAAAATAGCTTCGGGATATGTTTGCAACTGAACGAAAACCACTTGTTGTTTCCAAGTTGAACAGAGTGACCACCGTCAGGACCGGTGTTACATTGTAACATTTACAACTTTTGTTTGCTACAGAAAATTGAAGGAGTTTTATTCGATGCGATATCTGTCCCGGGGCGGGGCGCGCCACAACTCGAAACTTTTAGTACCTAGGACTAAGTTTTTGATAGGGCGTTGAAAGTGTCTGTTTAAATGCTGCTATATGATTAAACCATTAAATACAAAATCCTTTTCTGCTTTATTAACAGTTAATGTTCATACGACTAACAATTAATTAATTAATTAAATAAGTATTGGTAACTTACATAACGTAAAGTAACGAAAAGAAGGACATAATGTTAGAACATTTGTAAGTTTTAAACATTATGCCAAAATTGGTGTCATAATATATAAAAAACATAAAATACATAATACATACATAAGAGAATACATAAAGACAAATTAATGTAAACATAACGGTTGAAGTTAATTCGTCTAGCAACAGACAGACAGAAAGACAGAATTACTTTCCTATCGATAATGTTAAAAAGTTTCATGGCTAACTATTTTTACGATACGACAAAAATAAAACAACTTTTGAAAATTCAGTTTCCGAAGCCAAAGTATTGTAGGCACTTCATTGGTAATACCTACGCAAATATTTCCGACACGAAACTTAACTTTACCGCAACAAAAATAGCACCGTTAAAGTCGAATCGACATTGATAACGAAGTAAGTCACTAACTCGTCAACTTGTATCGGGATCGTTGTCTCGATGCAATGCTCCAGAGATATCTCGGTAACGTGAAACTTTCAGATTAATCAAGTTTCCTTTCTGATTCGTACATTTTGCGCGTAGTGTCGTTACTGTCATACTCTTTACACGATAAAAGTATTAGGCACCGTGAAAAGACAAATATTTATGAATAACCCATGTGTGCAGCCTCGAGAAAGGCTAAGTTAAAAATGAACGCGCTTGCAATGGGACTTCCCTCATTTCTTGAATTAAGAAGATATTGCGTGTATATTGTACGACTTATTTTACTAAATTTCCAGAAACATATTTATAAAATTGTTATTAACTGCGAACATATTTTTAAAATAATCACGATGTACGGAGTAATGACCAAATTTTGAAGTATTTTTCAGTAATTCAATGATGAGGAGAAAATTTTCAGGAGTAATAATATATTTCCTTTCAATCGGACTATTGCTAGCGAAGCACTGGACGATAAAGTTTTATGAAAACGTGTATACTGGGAAACTCTTATTACTTAGGGTATTTTATTTCTATTACATAATCAGATTCCGATGAAAGAATTGTCATCATCACGAACACTTTTATTGTTCCGCTATTGCACACGAGTCCCCTTTCGTCGAGAGAAGTTTTAAGACCATATCAAAAATTTTACATTAATTTCTCTCTCTGTTATATTCAGCGGAAATTTTTAAATCAAAATACACATGTGACTTTCGATGATATTTTAAACAATCGCGTATTGTTAAGTATAACAAGTGTGCACCCTAGACAACAATGGCACAACGACCCTCTCATCCGTAAAGGCACGCAGGGGATTAATAAAACTTTTATAGGTTTTAAACCCAAACAATATAACTAGCTATGACCGTCGGCCGTTCGACGCGATGCCGTTATATTCGAACAAGATATAAAGAAGCATATGGTATTGTTAAAAACTGAAAATTATGTTAATAAAGGTATTTACGTTACGTTACGTTTTACGAAATGCTGCAAATGAAAAGCGGCAAACGGTATGGACCCTTTGCCGCTCTCCTCTGATGATTTGACGGCACCCTTTCAGGAAGCCAGACAAGACACACAATGACTCTGAGCACGCTCTCAGTAACGCACCCGACTGTGACCGGCCTTTGTTGTGATTTTCCGTGCCACATTCGACGTTGGATGTCGGACACCGGTGTCGCGAGGAAGTATATGGTGTTCATCGTTAACGAGATATAACAACCTTTATTAGTTCATTATTTAAAATATTCATCGAATCCTACTCGCGTATTAATTAAATCATGGTTACTCAATCTATTTTTTTTTAGTTATTCCTAATTAAAACTAATGATATATTCTAAACGCACTCGCCATTACGCGTCGAGCCTTATGTTCTCACGGCGATAGTGAACGAGGCTACGTTAGGGTTGTTGGGCGTGTTTTTAAGCCCAGAGAAATGTGTCGAAAGAGGTTTTGTGGCACTTGCGAACTGCGCGTTTGTATGTTTTGTTCGGATAAAGTTTCATTTCACGCTACTTATTACGGTAAATGACTGAGCGATAGATTCAACATGAGGAATATTCGCGCGTGGTTCGATTTTTATATTGTTGTTGTTTATAAATGTATTAGGTAATAGCTTTTGCGCGCGGCATTATTCGCGCGCTTAATAAATATCATACGATATTTCAACGTCTATGTTACCCCGTCCGGGCAGAAATTTTCAAAATATCTTCCTTAGTACTCTCTTACGTTATAAGAACCATTCTAACACCAAATAAAGATAGTACTGCACATCGGTGGTAACGCAGCCAGGTATGGCTACGCTGGTTTTTCTCAGTTTCACTGTCTTCAAAGGTGTCTCGCATACCTGCTTAAAAGCACCGAAACAAAATATAATTATAGCCCGAGGAAAGTATTTAAATTATAATTTCAAAATGAAAATATAAATGGCGTTTGAAATAAATGTGTCAAGTACATAATATACCGCCGCTGGAACCTACTCAGTACAGCCGCATTAAAGAGCGAAACGCTCTTAAGGCTGTAGTCTATCGAGTCGCAGCCGACGGAAGCGTCGGCAATATCGCATACCAATCGTGGAAATACCGACTGTATAAATAAATTGACATTTATTAATGACGTAGGAGGCTCCGTCGTCGTCGCGGGAGGCTACACGTCGAGCTCCAATAGCAACGTTTCTCCTGCGGTTTGGTGGAGACCGGCTAGTGGAGACACAGCCGTGGGAAGGTGAGTACGTCTCCGATAATGTTTCAAGAATATTGTATTGACGAAATATAGCGAATTCCACAAATGGTCGACAATCCACAACCTGACCGCGACCGTCACTCGTCGGGCAGTGTACAATCCGCGTATGAGGTATCTTATCATCACGACTATAAGTGACAATACCGGTTTTTACTTACTGTAAAACTACTGATTATTTATTGTTAAGTTCATTACGTTAGCTACCCTTCCTTCGTCTGTTGATTCGTCGCTCGTCGGGGGCTCGGCGATTGACGCCCGCCGCCCGCGCGCTCCGGGCCGGCGGCTCGGATCGCGTTCTCTACTCGCGCACGACTTCAGGGGATACAAGTTTCTTTTTAGGTTAACAATACATCTATTCGCACTAGCTTACACTCGATGGTCGAAATTATAGCTTAATTTATTACTGAGTATGAACAATTCATTTGAATTTCGATATGACGCAAATGCGACTAGGCTTGACTGCATCATATTTAAAATGCAATAACAATTTTTTTACATTTTAAATGTAAAAATTAAACATTACATTTATGCCCGTAACAATAAATATGTTTATGCAATGTCCACAGATTCTTTTTCATAACAAAATAATAATAATGTACAAGTGAAGCCGTCGACGGCGCGGTCGATACCCGGCCGGTAATTACGAGCGATGCCCTTGTGTTGCCGATGTATCTACGAACCGGACTATTATTACAGATACTGTAATACCGGGATTGATTTGGCTTAAGCCAGTATTTTTCAAAGTGGGCGATAACGCCGCTGCGTGGGCGCTGAACGCTTTTAAGGGGTGGTAAAAGGACGACGTAATTTGGAGGAGGGAGGGAGATGTAACCGATCATATTAGGATAAAGTTATTTTGGATGGTTAGCAAATAATCGATTATCCAAGTGGGCACTAGATGAAATAAGTGGCGTGTAGAAGCGACACTTGTTATATTCGCACGTAGTTTTAGCAAACCTACAGAGATAGACGAACCTAATAAAAACGGATGGATTATCGGAGGGACAGGACATTTATTGGAATCGCATACAATTGACTTTACTAACCGTTTTTTGAACTTTCGCTTCTTTATTTTGGTCTCCTCTCATAATGAAAAGCTTTAAGGCCTTAGTCTACCACGCAGGCTAGTCGATTGGTCGACAACAAATATTCAATTCGTTGAGAATTTGAATTCCAATTAACGATTCAGATGAAAATAATAGGCAAATAATTCTACATAAGTGGCAAATAGCCACAAAAAGTCAGCGCGACCTTGACATACGATTAAATAAAGTTCACCCTCTAGCGTATCAAAGCCGAAGAACAGACGGTAACTTATTCACAAAGGTCAAAGCAGGATTAAGTCTTGAAAAGGTTTCGATACTAACGAAGGGTCTACATCTAAACTCGGTAAACAACACAAACTGGTTGCCGCTTGTATTGCGCGCATTTTGGATGATTTTCCTACGTAAAGTCACGTTCTTTTTAAACCGAATGTGACTGTGTGACCGGAAGCACGAAGTATAAAAAACGTTAAAAAGATAGTCTAAACTAATCATCAATTTCGTAAAATAATAAGTAGTACAATTTTAGCCGTAACACAACACACTAAACAGAAATAAAAATAAGGTGTAATAAAAACCGTTACCTACATTTACATTGGAGCGTGCTGCTGCGACCTGCGTTAGTTACCTACTACTTCGTGCACAATACCGTTGTATGCAAAATAATACTTTTTAATTTACATCTACGTACACTTTCACAGTGTTTCGTACGCATACTCCAAATATACAGCTTTAAGATAACGCAAATTATATTAATCCGGAATATACATCTATATAACTGGCTCCCTGATCAAACGTATCATTTGACGTAGGTAAATTATCTTGATGAATACGTCTTCAAGTCCGCATATAGAATTATATCGCGTACAGATTGCGATCAATGGTCTTCATTATGGTGCTTTTTCATCCACAAATAACACAGTACGTAGGTGTAACTCAGCGGGTCGTTGGTACTGGCTGTGACACATATTTATATATGTCATGTTATGTTATGATGTTTAATAATAAACTATACTTGGGCAGACTGAGCATTTTCGGCTACATTCGTGACAAACTTCTTTAGCCCCCGCTAACTGCATTAAAAATATTGTATGTATCTCTATATTTTCAATACAGAAAAATGTCATCCGTTATATAAACACTGCTTACGAATCGACGTTTCCAATCGATTCGAAGGCATTATAGCTGCGGTCAGTTATTACTATAATGAATTGTATTATTTCATTGTTCGTTCAAAGCGACCGTAACGTATAATATCAAAACTATTCGTGTTGAACGTCGAGTGTCGCGCGCGGTCCGTATTCCATTACCCGCGCGGACCGGTAACGACGCCGCACCGCCGCCACTCGGATATAACCCGCGCGGGATCAAAATATATTACACTATTTATCTGTAAATGTATAACAGCGGACGACTTTGTTCACGATTCCAACGAAAATACGAGCTATTTTATGTATTGAATGATCGAGTGTAACGGAAAGGTACACGCTTAATAGCGAGCTGTTGAATCATGATAGTTACATGCGAAATGTTGTGCAGAGAGACACGCCTTATATCTTCGAGATCTTATCCGCACTGTTCTCACAAACATATTGGCTGCGACCATTTTTGGTTCCCACGGCCGGGCAAGGGTCTCTAATGTAATTGCGAGGCCAAAATATTTTATTCGAGTACATAATTATTTCGAAAGTATCCTACGTATACGAAAAATACAGAGTTTTAATAGATAGATAATAAATTGAAGTTTGGTTTAATATTACAGGCAAATTGCAGCCGTTATATGAGCTTAGGTTTTATTAATGCGCATTTGTCGTGCTGCCCCGAGTTGTGTGTGTGTTTTAATGATCTGATCGATACCGAACATAGCAGTAGCCAGTACAAACTGTCTTCATTCGAAAAAACTTTTTCAAATGCCAACATTATCGTGGATAACTTTGAAAATAATGATTACAACAACGATATAATTTTTTAAAGTCTAATTTACCCGATCACCAAAGTAGGTTGTGAGCTATGAAGAACTTGGGTATTGAGTCGATGAAGTCATCGACTTAATAACTCGAGTATTCAAAGGATATTTAAATGAACTCGATACTACGAAAGTGTCTGATTTTCTTGTGACCTATAAAAACTCATATAACAAAAATTGAACAAATCACGGATTTCGGTAAGTGGCGTTAGTAAGACAGGCGTTTCATTATGATATGATTATAGTACCTACTTCAAAAGCTACGTAACACTCCTTCTACGAAAAGTACCAATTTATGGAAACTAACGACGAAAGCTTTACAGAGATGACGAGTCCTCGACACGTTTCTGGGTGAGTTTATTAATTTCGAAACAGAGTAGGTGAAAATGATAAGATAAAATAAATGTACAGAGATCATAGTGAGAGTAAATAATATAAATATATGTTACAAAAGAAACGAGTTAATCTTAGGCGTGACGCAAACGCTACTCAGACAGAACAGAGAAACAGCTGATAACAGTGTCCAATGAATATTAAACGAAGGCAGGCTGCAAGTGGTGAAACTTGGGTCACATTAAATTACAATATGCATATACATTATCACTTTGCGTCTATGAAGAACAACTTGGAAAGCGGGCTGAAAGATAATGAATCTATTACAACGAAAATGCAGAATAAACGCGAAGTTTCAAAACACAGAAGGAAATATAAACTTTGTTTCATCAGTACAAGTCATTTAACTAAATTAGTGTAATCTTAGGTAAAAAACTATAATTCTTTATTCTTGTTTGTGTGCCAATAAACAGCCACTTTCGCCTGACTGGACCAACAGAATGCCTAATGACGTTTTCCATGTAAAGATTGTGGTCACATTTCAAAAATGTATGACTTATCTACATTAGTTCTATTCTTGGTCCTGAAATTGGCCAACTGAGATAACGATGGAAAATCTCAAATCATTATATAAATTGTAACAGAGAATAAAACAAATGTTCAGAATCAACATGAAATATCTGTCTAGATAGAGAACGAGTCCACGCAAATCGGTTTACCCATCTTGTATATATGTACATAGGTCTGGTAAAATTGTGTTATACAGAATTCATTTCATATTGGAATTCCATGCAGTAGCGAGTTAAGAATCTCAACCAGATAACGTTATTATTCAGAGAGATATTTCACAGAATCATTTTCTAATATTTCGCATTCGGAATTTGCGATTTCTCTATTACACAAGTTGAAAGTTCATTATTTCTCGGTATTCCTGCGGAGCGGGACCAGATAACCTACGAGCTACAGATAAAAAGATACGCTTACTTAAATATAACGAATCGTGGAGCGAATTGTGGAGACGGTCGGAAAGCTCTACTTTGCATTTATTTGTCCTTACTATGCAGTTTTATAATATTATGGTTGGAAAATATATTAGAAGTGAAATGAATCGAGACGACCGAATAGCCCAGTGATCGGTCTTTAAGTTGATATTACATTTCCAGTACTTTAGATAAAAAATAGTTTCTACACAATTTGATTTATTGTTTTAAAAGTTTAGTATTCCAAGGTAGGCGGACGTATAGCGTTAACAAAGTATTATTGTAGCCGTTTATTTAACATACTTCAAATGTATGCTTTTATATATAAATCATTTTCAGTGTGACTCTGCACAGATCATTGATCGTTTTATTTAACCACACATTTATTGAAATCTCTAAAATACTCCCGGCGCACAGAGGATCGACAGGGTTGGAGAGGGAGTTAATGACTAACGACTATTCTAGGGCCACATGTCACGTTACTAATTACATCTTCCCTTTTAGTGTGACTCCGTGCATTGAGAATAATAATTCGACAATTTACAACGGCACAAAAGTTAACTGCGTGAGAATGCTATTAGTACAAGTCCGTCTTTTGTCAAAAGCAGTCTACAAACAAAAATTTAAATATTATTTTTACGTGAGACATCTCCGCTCATCGTAGGTAAAATTTATATCATTCACACAATTATCTGGACGTATAATTTGGAAGTCGGTTGGAAAAATAAGATCTAAACAGATAGATGCATTTCAAAAAGTCTACTAATGAGAACTGTTATAAATTCCAAGATCAGTTATAACTAACTGAGAAAGTATAAGAGCAGTATACACTCGACTGGACTTCAACTGACACTATATTTGCGTCATGCGGCTAAACGGTTCCATTGTTACAGCACATAGCGCCTCGTTAGTACTTAATACTATCAATGGCAACAGAAAACCATTAGAACGGCGTTTAAAAACGTTCCACTTGTGGGTTTGTATTACAGCTGCAGCCATTAGCGGAGTGCATAAACGCAAGCACCTCTTTAATTGCATTTGAAGACAGAACACTTTGAGTCACGCGCTCAAATTAACACACACAGAAGGCTCTGTTTCGCAACACTCGACACGACGACTCGAGTTCAGCTGGGAATTGGTGGTCGGTAGCCTCGCTCGCCCCGATCGTGTTCTGTTTGCACAGCTTGCCACGAACTCAACGGTCTCATCGCATATTGCCAAGTGGCCGGCGAGCCATGACCGACTGCCTGCATATATGAGTACATATATAATTTGAAGTGATCATTCACGTATGTGAAATTATCTTCGAGACGTTCCCGTTCCGGCTCTTAATGTTAAAAAGTGTTCTATTGTATTTTCACTTAGATTCTTCTCAACGGTGGGCACGCCTTCCGCGTCGGCGATCACTTATCGACAATGTACAAGACTAATCATATACGCAGTTTTATTTTTACTATTCATTAATCAAAATATTAACCAAAAAACCAATACTTATGAATATAAGAGATTAATTGAACAATTTTTTTTGTAAAACCATGACCATTTTTATTTAGTCAAGGATTCAGATCCTTTTATTTGAAGCTAGATTTCAATATAGGTGCGTTAAAAGAAAAATTGTCAGCAAACATACGTGGGAAAAACATTGGTTTTATAATGATAAGACGCCTAATATGTAACCACAGAATTCTTAATTCAATAAAGCTAATAGTTAAGATTATTGAAAAAATTCGAAATGACATTAAAAATGAAAACAATTTCTACGTTGCAATCAATTTGTCTGCTAGTAAAGAAACATTCATTTATGCATAGTATTCAATAAATAGCCCTAAGCTTTAGTAACCGCAACTCTCCGGCAACTATTCGCATCTGTTAAATGATTAGCAGTAATTATATTAGACATCTAAGCACATATTGATACCAGCAACACAGTACATACTCGTAGTAATATTACGTTTGTACTCGTGGAATATCGTTTTATTTAAGCACTGATATATCACACAATTTAAAAAAACACGATTAGAAAAAATATCTAAAGCGCGATTTAGGCAATCGATTTTTTGTAATAAACGCCATATCGAGAACAGTAATAAGCGGCATAGGGATGTACGAAACGCGGCCGACCGCCCCCAGCGCCCGCCGGCGACTGGCGCGCGTGCGAGACTGGGGTCTCGCGCCGGGAGGATGAATATGAAATTCACGGCGGGCTCTATGGTAACCGAACTGATGGAAATATCGTATTTTGGATAATGCTCTAATGCTCGACGCCACGTCTGTCGGCAGACACCTTGGATTACTGACCTGTTAATTATATCAACTGTTCACTATATTCTACGTTGATGTGGAATTACATCATAAGAAGTTTTAAAAAACGGGAGTTTAAACTATAGAAAAACGTACTTGTATATTCAAATAATTACATTACTAGTAATGTACATTTTTGCGACAATTCGCTGATGAGTGGAGGCTGTGCTTGTGTCGTTGTACATAATGTACACATAATTATCCTCTTTTTCGTTTACGATTTGTAATAAAACCCTCAATGTTATGCGTCTCTATTATCATCAGAAAGTTAAAAATAAATAAGGTAGACATATTCCACGGGCGCTATGACGAGGACGCAGATGGGGTACGACGGACGCCGAGGAAAATGCATTTTCTTCCCAATCAATATATTCCACTTGAGCGAATCTAAACTGTTGGAATTTTGTTTTACATTTCGTGTAAAAAGGTTCGATATGTTACCCTTTAAATAAATCCGATGGCCACAACACCTGATCCAACGGTAGCATTATCATAATACAATATTTTGATCGATAAACAGAATTAACTGTCATTTTTATTCTCGAACAATAGAACCTACACGATGTTGCCAAGCTTCAGCAGCGTCGACAAGTCAAGTCAGTCATCAAGTTAAGTCATTGCAACTAAATGATATTACAAAACCTGTTCCTAACAGGACTACATTGGTTGCAGTCGTTGCAATCAGGTCTGTGAAAATGTCAAAATGGAAAACAAAAGCACCTGAATAACAAAAAGCTGCTCAACGATACTTGTAAGGCTAAGGGAATAGAGATGTGTTCCGCGCTCCGGGGAGATGAGATGAGATGCGATGAGATGAGAGGTGCTCTACATTAGATAATTTCGGGGTCATCGCACTGATGCTGCTGGCTCGCGGTTTATTTACGATGTGTATAAATGTAACGGCGTATTCTGTTGCATCAACTCGTAAAGCTGGTTTCAATCGAATTTTCAATAAATCTATGCGGTTAATAATAACACGAAAGCGACACGGAATTGACACAACAGATTGTAGAATTACGACCGCAGAGATCGGTCGGTATTGAAGAATTTTATTTCGGTGACACTTTTATGGCGTTGGTTTATTGCATGATCACTACCACAGTACTGCACCATTCAATACTACCGGAGAGGTCAGAATGTATTGACGAAACTACTACAATCACATTAGACAATTGCATGGTCATTGCAACGAACGAACATCTAGATAAAATCTCAAAAGAAAAAACTGTCCTGAACTTGGTCAGAGAACTTTCTAGTTATACTCGTAGTGTTAAAACCCGTCTTGTGACAAATACCAATAAATCGCCGTTGTCTTTACAGATGAAAAGCAACTATGTTTACCATTTCACCGCGCACGGGAGAGGGTGACACGATCATCGTCACGGAGACACAAAGGTACAAAGTACAAACAAATTAGTACGTGTAATGTGTGCATAGCCCGCGGAATTTCAAGAAATGGTACACGGCTTTATTTTAAATTTTAAAGAATGACAACATTCCTTGAAATTATTCATATACTAATAGAATTTGTTATCATCTATCGGTACATGTTGTGGAAACCTTTTCATGACTTAGGGAAACCACCCATAATGCCTATTGAGGTTTTAGGAATTAATTAATCATGTGTGCAATGTGTTTCGTTATTATGCGCCATGTATATTTATTATGTGGCAACGAAGAAACGTGGTAGCTTATTATGGAGAGTAATGGCTTTGCTACAAAGTTACAGTTGATTACAATAATGTGTTTGAATAAAAAAATCATACACAAACGTGACAAAGTAATGATAATGAAAGGAATATATTAAGTAAAAGTACCGCAAGAAAATAAAAGTCGGAAGAGAAATCCTGAAGAAATATCTCGTTCATTATTGCGGTAGTGGAATTAAACGGATAATGAAGATTTGCGTACAGCCAGAGCCGTCTCGTTGTCGGATGGGCGAAACACATTTTTCAAGCGATACGTGATATAATTTCCAGTGCTGGATTTTGTAAATGTTATCAGCAAATTAATGATCCTGTTATAATTGTCGTTACATTAAACGAGACGTTTTGATAGACTTAGCAAACAAGACCATCGTGTCGTTGGCTAAGTTGTTACAGAGTCTCGTTGATATCTATGAAAATCATGAAAAGCAATACTGTAATACGAGAAGCGAAAAAACATAAGCGGACACTTTCGCAAACAAAGCTCAGTCCAATATTTACTGCACGCCGCGATAATAATACACATCCGACACTTGCAATTGAGTTTTTTACTCAGCGAGTCGACGAATAAACCTCAATGCACATAAAGGAGTACAGTTTCGAAGCGCCTGTTTGTTCAGCGGATGCTTTGTGAGCGAGTGCAATGCCAGATGCGGACTGGAGTGAGTCTTGGCGCTTATATGTACCGAGCGAATAGCACGAGAGAGCAAATAAACAAACCCTGTGGACGATATTAAAATGAGGGAGGTTTTCTTTGAGCGTTACAACTAAATTTTACACGTTACACACAAATCGTTAGTATACGAAAGACGCGATTTAAAAACATATGAAGCATACTTTTTTTACATCGCGTTAGATCACTCCGTCGCATTAATAAACATTTTGTCTTTGTCTTACATTTTTGACATCATTGAAGCCTACATTAATTTGGTTACAGATTCTGTTGGTTTTTCTTGCAGACACAATATCAAAACGTCCCAAGTTAGCTTGCCAACTAGTAGTATCATGGTAACTAGACTATGACAATTGAATTTTCGTATGTATGAAAAAAGTATAACAACACAATCGTGGTCATCTCTAAAACTCACTACTTAACCCATACAAAAGGCTTCTGGTACTATACTGAAGTATCTGAATAAAAACTTTCAAATACAAGTTTCGTCCAAAACTCAGTATGAGATTTAAATTCCCTGAGATCATTGGTAAAAACTGAATAATCGAAAAGCATTGAATGAAGTGTTGACTCAGTGGGCAAGACATTAAGCTAGAAACGCTCGTTGGCAACCAGACAGCGCTTTGGCAGTTGGCCCGCCACTAGTGCCAGGCGACGGACGTTTAGATCTGGGTAGTTTGTATTAAAGCAGGGCTGACTAGTGAATACAATAATGATGTTTTATAATAAAACCTCAGCGCACTGACTAATATGCAAAATATAAAGAGGATATCGAGTCATAAACGACCAAATGCAAAAGTTGACATATTAAAAGTTAAGAAACCAAAAATACTGTAAGATTTCTACAATTCACTACAAGTTCGCTCTCATTGAACTGTTATAAAGTAACCTGATATTAGTACGTTTTTATCAGATCCCGATCAATATTCAAGAAACGCATAATCTTCTGAACGTTTAATTTTGGGCATAGTACGTCCGGCATTCTAATCTCCCTTTTGGATGCATCCAGCCCTGCACGGTCGGCCGCACGCGATCGCGTTCAGTGACATAACATCAAACAAGCGCCGTCTACGTAATGTGTAGGGAAATGTAAGGGCGTTATTAGGTAAGGTTAGGTCATCAGTGTCAATGACTTATCTAAGAAAAAAGAAATTTGATAGTCCCAGCAAAAATTTAGTCTAATATATGAGCAGATAGTATTGAAAATGACACTAAGAGACAATTTTAAATCTTAGACTTATACCTTATTACGTTAAAAAATTATCTCCGGTTAAAATACAAGTATATACAAAAAGCATTTTAAAACACGAAAGTAGTGCTTGGTATATTTTGTTTAAGCCATCTCTTACTGAGTCGTTTCTAAATGTTAAATAATGAAAACATGCAAAGGTTCCTTCTTCAAAAAGTAATATGCTGCAAATCCTGAACAAGACATCGGTACCGCGCGATTGAATGCACAATGGGCGGGTGGGGGAGAGAGTGAGAGAGGGCGGGACAAATTGCCAGATACATTTCCTGCTCAGCGCATAAATATCCTTCAAACGGATGTCCAAATATATTTTCCAGACAAAGGCATTTCTCGGAATTGTTAATGATTAAGTGAGGATCTTGCTGATCAATTTTGAATTGAACCTCCGTTATGTCTGCTTTCTGGACGTGGATTAAACTAAAAATATTTGATTAAAATATCTTTATCATCTGAAATTTTAAAATGGCCAATCCTCTGATTGTGCCTTAGTAAAAGGGGTGGAATAATTTTAAGAAGTACAACAAAGAAAAGGCATATCATCATTTACACATAAATTTGAAATACAGAAAAATCCTAATTGGTAACAGACGGGAAGTTATAGTAGCTTAAGGAAATAAAAAAGGAACACATCGGCTTTCTGGGAAACTCATGTGGACGGGGACAAGCCCCAGGGGAATAATCTTGGTCCTTTCGATGGAGATATAGATTTACGAACTTGGTGTGTTTTCGTTTTTGAATTAAGTAAACTTTAGATATGGACATATTTTTATACGCTGCACCGAAGTCTCTTCTTGTGAGAGGACACTAGGGGACGCTTTGTTCTTCTTATTATTATACCATCACACCGTGTAT
>DWDX01002593.1:0-14908 GCA_018245675.1 Agara michaeli
TTTTGGTCGGAATTTCTATCAACTTTTAAAATGTTAAAAAGTAGTTATAGTGACATAACTACAATACTTAGACATATACCCTCGCGATTTTTTTGTAGATATTGATATGTTCTTTAATATTGTAGTACATTTTTTTTTTCTATCATCAATCGTTTTCGCAGCGCATGCGATGAAAGACATTTTATGGCAATTTTTTTTCCACTTTGGGTTACATTATTGTCGTTTTAGTAAGGATCCTCATTTTTTCCCGTAATTAATATAGCCTATGTTGATCAGTGATAATATTTATTAATAATATTAATTATAATTGTAGCATTTAAATGGTGAAAGAAGTTTTGAAATCGGTCCAGTAGTATTTGAGCCTATTCGTTACATACATACACACACACATTCACACGCACAATTTTTTCCTCTATTAAGTATAGAAAACTCAGAAAACGAAAAAGAACTTCTTGTTAACAGTAAAATCCCGACCAAATTACTACCTGAAACGCGTTAAAAATCAAGGTAAGACTTGCTTGCGGTTCCAAAAGTTCATAAAACGGAAGCGATTCGATTTCAGCTACGTTTACGAATATTATAATGATGGCGGTCAGTACTCAGTCAAGCCGTTGCCGTTGTATTGAATATAAAAAATAATATACGTTATAATTTGACGTAGGTCCACAAGAGAAAAGACCTGCCGCAATAGAATATAAAAATAAGTAGTTGATATCGTTTATAGTTTAGTTGGTCAAGTGAAAATATGAAATCTATTATTTAGTCGCCAAAGTGAAAATCCACATTGATGCTAAATTAATAAAATTATTTTGCTGTTCGTCATTGTACATTGGATGGTTTGAAAAAAAAATCTATTTGCGAGCGTTACTTATGTTTAGACATATTCGTTGAATAAGTGAAGTATCGTAACTTATATTTCCCATGTTATTGTTAAATGGAATATAAAATTGAATATCGAAAATTTGTGAGTGTCGTCGTCGACGCGTTTGGTTCGGTCGCACTCGTATCGACCCACGGTGACGTAACACGCGGGAGCGGCGAGCGCTTGCACAAAAACTTGCTGATTGTAGCATAAAATTTTCATCTTAATCGGATTAAAATTACAAGCGTTTATTGTCCGATGACTATTAGTGGAAAACTGATCTTAGGGCGTTTCGTTTGTTTTCTTCTTTTAGTCTTCGATAGTTCTTTGACGTATAACTTTTAGGTAAGGCAGATTAAAAAAAAACACAATGAGCGAAAAATATTCTTAATTGTTGGCAATACGTGTCACAATTCAAATTCTCAAACTTCCCTGTATCGGACAATTTAAAATTATGTAAGAGAAATATCCTAAATGGACAAAAATTTGCATTTAGCTATATGTTATCATCATCATCGACCGTTTTATCCCTGTAATATTGGATACGCATTGTGAGAAGCACAATGAGAAGGGTTAAAATTAATCCACCTCTTTGTTAGAGTACGAATAAGTTAGATTTCAAGTCTTACAGAATATCATGGAGCATTCTATATTTAATCGCCAATCTCCATCCAAGCTCAAACCTAAATTTGATCACCTATTGTCCTAAAGTAGTTAAGTAAATTGTCTTTTTATGTAAATTTGCTGACAGTCATTCAAGGTGGAACTGCTGGGTTTCATACCATTTAATTATTTCAGTTGAAATAATAAAATAAGTAATAAACCATGAAACACAAAGCGTTATCTAAAATGTGATTGACAATATCGTGGCTACTATTTTATACAAATCAGATATTCATATAATCCTGCTTTCAAGGACGTTTGTTTAGATATAAAAATTCCGAACTTGTAAAATATTACTATATTCTTACTAAAAAGGGCGATATTAATTCCCATTACGATTATTGGTTTCCTGCAAAGCTTCGTTTGTTCCCATATGATGCTTTTGCAACCTTGAAATTTTTGATATCTTTAAGTCACATTTGAGACATACTGTTTAATGTTAGCTTTGTAGGAGAGCAGACGATGCATACCTACTGTATGGAGGAATACTTGTGCACCGTCATACACATTATTAGCGGAATACTCGTAGCTTTATTTATGTTTTAATGAAAACAACAAAATGTTTAGAACCGAAAGTTGTGAATTCTTATCACCATTGCAGTCATTAGATATACATTGGTACTACATGTGAATTTTGTGATGCATTTTCCGGTGTACTAAATCATAAAACAAAAAAATAAATAAATAAATTATAACCAAAAAAGTAAGTCACAACCTTAGCCCTGAACTAGGGTTCCTTGTGTCATGAGCTTTAGATGTTCAAAGACAAAACAGCTCAAGTTTTCGGACTGGTTGTATTTATCTTTTTAACCAGAATAGGTAGCAAGTTCAGATATTAATCTCGTCTGAAATTAAACCTCAGACCCTCGGCAAAGAAATACCTACAACACGGAGACGCAATGAGCGTAATAAACCTTTGATCAAGATGATTAACTTTCCTAATCAAATTTTCAAATATGGCACTTTAAAAAAAATCTAAGATTTTCATCATTAACAAGTTAAGAGGCAAAGCAAGTGGTTGGATGCGGCTCGTCGATTTAATTACTTTGACGCTTTCCATACCTCTGTGTCACCACCAATCGCTAGAAGTGTCTTAATCTAATTATACATTTATGCTGCTTTATTTCTGACATCATTAAATTATTTCTTTCTTCAGACAGGTAGCCAACAGGTGAATTCAACAACAGGTAAACTCTACTATCATTTGTCTGCAATGCATTGCATATAACACGAAATTGTTTATAATTAATGCTTTCTGGTTTATAAAGAATAAAATATAAACCACTTTTAAATGTCATAAACAGTTCTTAGTATATAAATATATAATTCTTGATAGCAAGATTTTTTTTATAAGCCACAAAGCGCTCTAAACAGGAATCCTTGAAGAAAACATTAAAAATGTACTGGTATTGTAATAATATTTATGAGTAATTTACTTTCGTTATAATTATAAAATTGGATATTTTACAATTCGTATTCAATATCTACATAGATAACTTCATAAGTATTCAATAGCTGGATAACTTCATGCACTAGTCATGCTAATGCATGCGGTAGTCGGTTTTACCTTTTACTATCAAATGTTCCATGAGCGATCTAGAACTTTGTAAAACTTTCAAAACTACTTGCAGTTTTAGGTCGAGCTTTCCACCTGAGAGTGTAGTTTAGCAGAAAGTTCAACTGCACTACTTATATCGTTTCGTAATCCAGTTTATAAGGTTCAAGTTCGATTGATCATGCCAAAGTAGGTGCTCTGTTTTATATTTTTTAAATCATAATAAATTCCATTTCATACTATGATTTCATATAAAATGTTATGACGATGAGTAAACATAGATAATGTTCATATCAATGTCTACAATATTTATGGATTGATTAGTTTGCAAAGGTTGTTAAAGTACTCTCAGTTATCTTTCCCCTCGGTAATATCTATTACAGTTGTAGTACCTCTTTGATGGCGCCATATGCGCCGATATACGACCGAATATATGTACGTACCAACATTATGGATATTAATAAGAACTGTACGCGCATTTTTACTTAATTTCGCCTTTAAGATTGTAGACAAAAAATTGCACCTATTTGCAATAATTGATTTTTTTGTGTTTTAAATTAAACTTACTCTTCGTTTGTTTAATACATATGGTCATAATGGTCAATATAATATTTGCTTAGAATAACTCTCACATTACGTCATCATGGCTTACCTACATATATACATATATTACCAACATATATAAAATTTTGACTAGGTATAGTTGAAATGAAGTCATGTATAATTTATTGCCCAGTGATTTTGAGATTATTATCGTCATATTAGTATGCAAACAAGACATTTTGTTTTGTACCATGTACATTATACACTGTCACCGAAATAAATACGTACATACGTCTTGTTTACGATAATACACAGTCAACGAAAACGCTAATTATATATGGCTATTTAAGTATGTCAGAAAATAACGCTAATAAATGTCGCGTTGCAAGGTGATGCATGAAGTGCGAGCTTCACTTCTAACGGAATTACGCTTTGGAAATAGTTAGTCGTGATAAATTATGCGTGCAACATCAGTGACCAACATGAAATATCTCGTGTACTATCACGAGACTTGGTTACTAAACTGATAATAAATGCCAAGTTCCAATGTCCTCTAACGCCTTTATTCTATCCTATTCTATATGTATATATTCGTTAGCATGTTAATAATATTACGTTTCATGCGGACAAAGCAGAAAACTACAAAACATCTATGTAAGGTTGGGTACACTTTTCTTGTTCCTGTAGGTGGGGAACTGAGTACGCTCGCAAGAACGCGCGCTAAAGAACACCGGTGCGTTCCGTTTAGTGATCCCGGATTCCTCGGCCGAGGGGGTTTCAGTGTGTAATAATCACATGTAACCCAGAGTCTGTCGCAAGGCACCAGCGTACCTTTTCAATATTTCCCCCGTGACCAAAATAAAAGTATTCTAGAATACAAATACATACTGCTATATTTTACCCATTACTTAATTACATGTAATGTAAATGTAACGTTAATTTCTACATAATATAGGAGAGTGATTTATAATCGAATTTACAAACGCACCCGAACCCAGTGTGATACGAAATTGAAAATTTATTTATTATTTAATATACAGCCTATTCATTTGGTACAGAGCTCAAAAATAACATACGCATTCTACTATCTGTGCCACACTCCTCAATAACTCTCAACAATTAACTCTATCTTTGCATGCTCCAGCCGTAATTTATTGCATTAGGGTATGTGTTACACTGCTTGTATCCCTAATTTGTGTCGGTTGTTCCGTAGTTCTAACACAGTGCAAAAGACACCATGCAAAGTTTACAGCATTACAAAAGTTACTGGTGCACAAACACAAATTACTTACAAGTGTGCCGTTACTTAATACTGTGCAGGTAATAAGTACATATAAATTCAATTAAAAAGTGTAGTTCGTCGAATTTCCGTTTATCGAATTATAATTGGCGGATGGTTTTCTGGAGTCTTGTTAGACAAACTAACTATAGCACAAACAAATTGTAAAAACTATAACATAGTAATATTTTAACAAAAATCGCCTATATAATATAGCAGAAAAAGGAGTAAACATGACTTCGTCCTATTACCTATTTCTTTAAGCAATTGAATCGTTGTGTTTTTATGAATGACAAATTACAAATGACCATTATGCCCTCCACAATGTGAAGTCCTACAGCCTATCAGTGTGTGTAATATCTAATATGACTGAAGCTCTACCTGGCATCGCCCATAAATGTTTCCCTACCCCTGATATCTATCACATCCTATCACGTCTGCAGATCCTACACAGTCCAACACTAAACATTATTGTTAAGGTTCAATATCTTAACAAAATGTGTGCCTTTGGCTATATGAACACCAAAGTTGGTACCTATATTAAAAAACCTGAATAAGCTACCTGCCGAGTTAATTTCTATAAATCGTCGTAATTTAGCTTTAAAGTAAGATACCTTTCATATAATTGTGAAAAGTAACATGAAATTCTAATGGCAACATTAAAATTCTTACCGCCCATAATGTTCATTTTAATGTCGACTTTACGACTTACAGTTATTGTTCTTTGAAAGTAAGGGCTTTAAAACATCAAGGAATTCTATATCATTACGTAAAAAGGGAAAATCCACATTTACATGAGATTTTCCTGTATCTAAAATATGAAAATTAACTTTTAACACCATTTATTGCGTTTAGAAGAAAACGTTCGTTGAAAATGTCTGTCTGTCTGAAAATAATACTAGCCGTTGAACATCAATCTATGAATATAGACTCGAAAAATCTTTGCGAGATTTAATTCAAATCTAATTCAGTTAAAACATCCTCAAGGAATTATTCCGGTTTTTGTAATTAAGCGCAATTCTCTATTGTTTACGCGCTGTGTTTAATTTTGCAAATCTTTTTGTTATTTTTGTAATTAGTGCACACATTAACTGTTTATGTACAGTAAAAGCAACTTTAACTTCATTTTCTTAAGATCGCTTAATGATCGCTTGATGCCGAGTTGTTTTTCAACCGAGGCACGGTTGTTTTAAGGTCTCATTACCGAGAATTTATTTTCACTACCTTAAGTTAGAAGTTGACAAAGCTTCCATCAACAATTACATTAGAAAATTTTATTGTAAAATGGTTTCATCTAGATGGTATAGCAATAACTAATAACTAATGAAATAAGCCGGACTCTCTCAATTGTGTTCACAAAATTTCTAAAACAGAATGACATAAAGCCATACTAGTTCGACTGCGGTGGTCTCGATGTTGTTAAAGCTTTGGCAAATTTGTGCCTTTGTTAAACCGCAACTACAAATGTATTTAGAAAATTTTATGACATCCTTCAGCGTAGTTATCTTTTGACCTGAATTCTTAATTTCTTAATAAATTTAAAGTTGATAAACACTGTTCAGAGCACGCATAGTATTTGTTTTTGAAATCGAGGGGTGTAGGTAGTAGACAAATCCACTACGATAAAAATCATATAAAATATTCGCATTCACAATATGAAATGTAATATACATTAGTATAATATATAATGTCGTCGACATCGAATATATTAAATGAAATAACGGAATCCGTAAAGCAAAATAGAATAGAAATTATGTAATTACAAAATGAAAGACGCAACATCCCTCGTAGCGACATCTGTTTCATTGCATTGCCTGAATTTTCTTATTGATGTCAAAACGAGGTTATATGTACATACGTATTTTTAATATTATATTATGTTCCTCTTTCCTATGTATAGAATTATTTTAGTTAAAACGAATCAGTGCATTCGAGTTAAAATATATATAAGATAATAAACTGCTAGCGACATCTTTTGGCATTTCTCAAAACTACGTCGACAGGAGAAATGTACAGTACAATAAAATTGAAGTTAAACTAGTACCACATAGTTGTAATAGATGGCGTTGTTTCGAGCCATGCTATAATAGACTCCGATTAATCTTATTTCGGCTGAAATACCTACTTGTCATAATATCTGATCAACAACAACAACAACAACAACAAAAACACAAAAACAAAACAAAGGATTTGTGGGGTATAATTTTTTATGTAGTTTACTATGTTTTCACATCTTACTTGGTGAAAACTCAAATGTTAATCAGTCGTTCCTAAAAACCTATATTTATATTGGCCTCAAATTGCAAATAGAACACTCAGCCGAACAGTACTTACATTGAATTTATGAATAAATTTAATAATATTGATACCTGGGAAGAATTTCACAATTTTCTTGTCTTTCTTCTAAATATTATTTGCGTAAAACTTAAGTTTACAGTGTATATCACAGAGTTCCATGGATAAATAAAAGAACATGAAAGAAAAATATATTCGTACTTGCATACTTCGCGAAATTTATTTTATAATTTCGCCAATTATTCACAAAATATTCTACGTAGGTGTGTAGGTACTTGTCAGCTATCCCTATTTTTTTTATCTAACTATACCTAATTAATATAAATATGTTCTCTATTACCATATTAGAATCATAACATATGGCTTTTACCCGGTATTGAAGTGATAAATAAGGAATTCACCTGTAAGCGTTAATGTGATTTCGTTATATAAGGTATACATCTTAGGTAACCTCGTTAATTATTAGCATAATGGAGACGACTGCTATTAAATTTCCATGCAATATTTTTTAAAAGTACCTTACAAACGCAATTCAGCTATTGGAATTCCGTTTGCTTTTATTGGATTTAGTGGATGGCGTTATGGTTTACGCATGCGCTTCAGGAACTTTAATTTTAGTATCTAAGACGAATTTTATTTCACTACGTAAACAAACCTACCTGGTTCTATTAAATAAATTGTGTGACAAAAAAAAATACACAAAAGTACAATTATTCGATCGTAAATGTACTCGTATATCTGAAACAATATATGTACCTAAAAGCTCAAATCCGGCGTTTATCTTAACGGTTTCTACTACCGTAAATGGATTTAAAATTTCCACTCCTCTATATAAGATTCTTTAAAGTTGGCAAGTATTACCACATCGTATTTTCATAAAAGTTATTAAAATGCCACCGTCGACACAGCGGTTGAATGCCAATAAAATCAATAACCTTTTAACTGTCATTAATAAATCATCCATCTACGGTGTACCTTTTAGAATCCTGTACACAAAGGTACCTAATCGATTTCAATTAGTGACGGTCTGTGTTTATTCATCTGTGTCAGGGCTGCGACTGAATCCAATGCTGCGTCCACACTATGCTAAATTCAGAGCAATTTAAGAGCTGTTTCAAATTGTTTGCATAGTTTCTTAGTATAACCATACCTACCCTAACGAATAGTAGATCATTCGTTAATAGCTGCATTTTTTACATTCGACTGCTGGGCACAGGATGGAATATAGTTTAGATACTAGGTATACTGTTTCATTGTGGATTTGCGCTAATAGGCGAACCCGACTGTCAAATATTTTTAAGCCACCGTTAAGACCTCCGACAACTTTATAGAATAGCTTCTAATCCCGTTAACTTTATAGAATAGCTTCTAATCTGCAACCGCAGCAATGCCAAGAGCGCTTCTTATATTATTTAATTCTTATATTCCTTAATAAAATATTCAATATCTATCAAGTCATTGTGAAACTCAAGGAAATATGCCGATGACAAGAGGAATTTTAAAAAGAAAAGCACTTACGTGGATTACAAAGTACAGTTTTTCTAGTAACACATTGCAAGTATCCTGTTATTACTAAGATTTGTATAATTAAACTTAGCGTGACGTACCTAAATGCAATTATGATCCTAACTATTTGACACTACGACACGCCATTTTATTGATTTTAGCGTGTAATCATTGGTAGGTATTTGATACAGTTCTCTGATATTATGTACGTAAATACTCGTAATATGTGAATTGCATCAACTGTGATAGACAATATTTATGTCGTTAGTAGCGTAAATTAACCTCGATTGATTTCGTTTTATTTCAGCGTGGAATCCATTAACAGTGCTGGTGACAATTGATTCTGGATACCTAAAGAATTCCGATAGCTTATTCGGCCACGCAGCTTCAGAATCCGTCGATCGATGGGCATACAAGACAGTGACGAAGTTTGCGAAAAATTTCAAGATTAATGCTTTGGAAAAATTGTAATAAGTACAGTAATGTTTGACAGTAACAAATAAAAAACTGTGCCTTGAAGATTTGTAGACATTTTTATAAGGAATATTTATTAATGTCTAATGATCGTTCTGTATGTATTTTAAAGTAGGACAAATAAAAAAAGGAGACAAATACAACTACAGACATAAACGTAAACACATATATACACATATTAACTGTGACGAATACCAAACTATCAATCATTTAATGATATATGTAAATGAAAAGGTTTTGTGACATAAATATATGTACAAAGTAATATTTGCCTTATTCATAACGACTAATAGTGACGATGTGGCTATTTTATGCTGAATCTACTTTTACCGATTCACAATATAAGACCAGTAGGAAGGGACAAAATAATAAATAACTCAGCCATCGCTGTCAACCGTATCGATAATAGTTTTTGTTATTTTTTTTTATTACTTAGCCTAGCAGACGGTCGAGCCACATGATGGAAAGTGTTTTCCACCGCCTGGACATTTGCAACGCCCAAGGTGTCGCCAATACATTGCTGGGTTTAAAGGAGAGCTAAAAATTTAAATACTTAATAAAAACCATGAAAAAATACGTTGTATACAATTCTAACGCCTGCGCTGTTATTCTAGATACCTACTTAATTGTCGAAGTTTGTAACTACAATAACCGATGTTTGATTACTTTCTAACAATACATTAGACAACATTCTTGACTAACATCATACTGGATTAACATTCTTGCAAAGAAATTTAAGAGGTCTATGAGGTTTTTGGTATGTTGGAGAAGTGCCATAAAAATTTAAAATGATTTAGGTAATTACGTTTCATTTTAAATTTTAAGGAGAATAATTTATTTTCCCAACAAATTTTCTTGCAAATTTAACTTGCAATTCATGTTCGGGTCTAATCTTGCAACTGAATTTTCAAACCAATTAACTCCAACCAATTGGGCTGAAATTTTGCATACATGTTTGCTTTAGATGACATAGCATCATTACATTAGTAACATCATTCTAAATCCAATATGGCGGATATCACAAGATGGCGGAGTTATTATTTTTTATGCAGCCGCCCAGATATGAGCGTCGAATAAAAGGGTTCGCTAATAGAATTACGAAAAATAAAATGATGAATAAAATCCAATATGACAGACTAAAGGCTTCTTTTTAAAATTGTTATTTTAACCATTAATTTATTATCAAACATATATAATTGACGTGTCATTTCTTATCTCTACGAATCTTATCCGCGTCTCTTCTATCACTCATAAAAATTATAAAATTCTTATTTTCCGAAGTGTACCCGATCTAATATAACCGAATACAATTTAAATCGGATCCATCTCGCTATTGTATGTAATAATTTCTTAACTTTCCCAACTCGCTTTACAATAAGCCAAAGTTGTAAACAAGCATGTACTTAAAATACCTGAATATGACCTACCTCTTGAATAGAACTAATGAAATAAAAGTGTATTTCAATAAACTGTATTACTGAATAGTATTTATTAATCGATAGATCTTTACACAAAACATCTCCTTTCGTTTCGTGCGGATAAAGTTTCTTTCAGTGAGTTTAATTTTAGCAGCCATTGATATTGGACGGATCCGTTCGACCAGAAGTAATATTGACCTAATTTGTTCCTTAGAAAAGCATCCGTACCTACTTACTTGACTTTTATTAATATAATATTTATTACGAAACTTCTGTGATAGGTGTAAAAACATTTCTAGAGCTTACAAATTCAAGCTATGGAACAGTTTTAACGTTTTATATTTGTTGCTATTGTATTTAGAAACAACCAAAAGTGTTTTGTATTATTATGTCAGGTTTTAAACATACCCCTCATGTATATACCGATTATATTTTCGTAAATACAAATTGGTTTATCTATATCGTCACCATTTTAAGTATTATTATGTGTAAGATGTTTATAAGCTATCGATGTAACTAAATATATAACAGTAGGTTTAGTTTTGTAATTTCTTGCTTTAATGGTATACCTTAACCATTATTTTAAGCACGAACTTAATTCTCAGACTTACCTACTATCTGCTAATAGCTGTTGCATAAGATGCCCATTGAGACTCATTTGAATTCATTAGGAAAAGCATAAGATAATATTAGCCCGAAATGTCTTACTAAGAAACTTTGTAAGACAAAGCGCCGCTGCGCTTATACATACTCGTATTATTAACCTTAGGTACTCCACAATTTATACGGTTTATAACTTTTACGGAGTGTACATTTTAAGAGAGTTGAGAATAGTGAATATAAATAATTAAAGCATCTACTTAGATTAAACATGAAAAAGTACGAAAATATTTACTTCTCAATTCTTTTGGTTATGAATGTAGAATAAATGTATGTATTTTTTTATAATAACAACTAAAACATACTGTTGATCAGAAAACAAAAGGGAAGACTATTAAAAGTGTACTAAATCCGTATTAACCCCCGGTCGTAATAGCTTCAAAGTTCTATTAAAATATTTACTGTTAAATTATAATATCGCCTCGTCTAATTAATTCAATATCATTTTGATTGAACGATATGACCTAATATGATGAGAGGAAACCTTACTGACGGTACCGAGAAAATATCTATTGTAGTGTCTTCATTACGAATATTTCATCATAGATAGCAATATAATCACGCTAAATTTTATTATACACATTGTGTAACTTTTAAATAATGTTACAGAGTATTCATAACTGATATCTTGCAGTAACGCCATTTCTAATATTGTTGAACAGCAAGATCCAAAATTAAAAGTATGAATATAAAAGGTGATTTTTACTAGTGTACAGAGTACTGAATTGTAAAACGTAGATACGAATGAATACAATGCGCATAACAAATTATTGAAGTTAAGAATATAAGAAATGAACTAATAATATAAACAATTTGAGGTACAGACGGTTCATGGTTACTAATATGTATTACCTACGAAGTTTTTCTATAACTACATATTAGCTGATTTATTTATTTATTTCACCTTTATGTTATAAAAGTAAGAATGAAAGAACGATCTTATGCCCTATGGAATTCTCTGTTAATCAACCCTAGCCGAATGAGAAGACATTGTGGCACGTATAAAGACTAAAGAAACAAAATGCTAATGTGTATAAGCTCCATATTAAGACAGAAATAAATTTGCACAAATATATACACACAAAGTGCATAGATACATACAATATAAAGTAAAATATCATAAAAACCCAGTAAAATGTTCGCATAACTAAATTATCAAGCTGATATAAATATCTATCTATATATGCACACACATTGATTCAGATGACGCTCACGGACAAGGTTTTAAAACGGTTTTTTCTAGACTTTTTAATATAATCGGTGTAAGTAAAACACCGAAAAACCTTTACCTAATAAAAACTCTCTTAGGATCAGGCGGTGCCTAAGGAAGTAGCGGTGCCTACGGAGGGAAACAGCGTGTAAGTAAAATTTATTAATCGTTTCAAGATACATCATCTAATATGAAAATACAACATTTTAATTTTATTCTTATAAGGAGTGGTAATAGCTTCCTGTTTAACATAAAGTTTAACTTGTTTTAACACCATGGCAAATTTAAGAAATGGCAAAAATCCGTCAGTACATTATTTTGTAACGTTAGAATCACTCTTGTTAGATATTAATGCAAAATGCTTACATATATGTACTATTTTAAGCTATTTTGGTCGGCGCGCTGGTAATGTTTAGGTGCGGCCTCATAAAATGCAGCAAGTTGATCGTAATAAAGCAGGTCGTCTGTGATGAGTACTAATGGTAATAGACCATTCTAAGATTTAGGGCAATAGTTTATGGCAGATGTTAAAATGTAAGATTTGCTTTTTGTAATATAAGCGAATATAACATGTTTTATTTAATAAATGCTGAATGGTTTGTCAAAATTATTTTGATATCTAAAATGTAATTTTATAATCAGTTACTTAGTTGCAAATATCAAATAGTTATCAGTTATTTAGTTGCAAAAAGAAGATTATATTAACGAAGTTATATAAATATCGATGATTATGAAAGATGGTAAAGTTCAAAGGACCTCAGAATCATTGAGTTCATTAATCGCGCTTTATGAAATGCACAGAGACAAAGTTACTCTTCTTCTTTCGCAATTTTGCAATACAAAACAGCTTGTATTATGCCAAAATGCTACTTAGATATTTAATAAAGGAAGAGATACGATGATTCGGCAAGATATTAAGTTAAGTAAGCCATTTATATACAATATTATTAACATCTGTGACTTATCTGTGACGCCTGTACTCATTATTATGAATGTAGTATGACTACATTTCGTCAACGAAATTGTAAAAGCTTGTTGTATCACAAATAAAATTGTAAGATAAATATTGGCTTAAGGAATCTGTGTAGTCTTCAATGTGCCACAATTTAGTGTATTTGCTTTTTGGTTGTTTTAAAATTTACGTCTGACAAGAAATCTTTATTATATCTTAATCTTAAATGTATTTTATACATTACCGAAGTCTGTACGTATAAGTACCTACTGTAATCAGATGGTTTCAGTGAGATTCCTATAGTTGTGTGGTTTATCGGATTTCAGCTTAATCGGCTCAGTATTTATCGAGTTATGTCAACAAGTTAAGCCATCCTTGAATATCTAACATGCATACATAGCCGTCGTTATATTATGATCAAATTCTGAAATAGAGCATGGTCGATAAGACCGGAATATTAAGACTCTTCAAAAGACAACCGCCAGACGCGCTGATACAGTCATTACATCACAATTTGAAATTTAAAGCAACGCAAGGTTCATTCCATTTCCATCCATCTTACCACGAAATAACAGTGCAAAACAGGGAGGCATAAAAAGTGTTACAGCTTCGTACAGCCGAATGAAAGTTATGATATGCGTAATTTAATTATCTGCAGTTGAATCTTTAATTAGAAAAGAACTGAAATGAAAACATCTACTTTTGTACCTGTATACGAACATATTTCAAAATGTACTATAAAATTAAAGTAAGCCAAGATGCTAATGGTTCTATATGATCACTTTAGTCGCATCCTCTGCAACATCAGAGAAGACTCCAAAATGAGTGTCCCCTTAGACCCTCTTTTGAAGGATGCCAAACCATATAATTATGTATCATTATTGCATTTTCTTTCTTCCTTCCTTTAGCTATAAAATTCACAAAGGCACTTTTCAAGAAACTTTTAAGATGGTGCTTTTTTGCTAGAATTTTGCGTAATTGAACTTTAACTTTCGACTTAACAAGAGTGAAACCAATAGTGAAGGTACCTCTGACAGGGAACCCTGGAAAATTTTAGATGTAAGACTGTTTATTAAATAATCCCGTTGAAATTTATATTTTCACGCATATAGATAAAGTATTTTTGACTTTAGGTAAAGGGCCAAATCCAGACATTATTAATCGTTATCTAAACATTTTTATAAGAAATTGTACAATTTGTTAGAAGTAAATTCGTGAATCCAAGGACACATACTAGAAATAAATTCTATTTTCTTCAACGGTCGTTAGGTTATTGATATAAATATCTATGTGAATAAATCTGTACTAATATTATAAAGCTGAAGAGTTTGTTTGATTGTTTGATTGTTTGATTGTTTGTTTGTTTGTTTGTTTGTTTGAACGCGCTAATCTCAGGAACTACGGGTTCGAATTAAAAAAATATTTTTGTGTTGAATAGTCCATTTATTGAGGAAGGCTATAGGCTATATAACATCACGCTACGACTAATAG
>DWDX01002594.1:0-14908 GCA_018245675.1 Agara michaeli
CGACATTAGTGTTTTAATAATTTTCCTAAGCTGTTTATTTGATGTTAGGCGGTGCGAAGTTCGTCGGGACAGCTAGTTATAAATAATATTTTAATGTGTTGCCACTAATTATAGCGTAGCACCTAGTAATTAATTTTTCAATCATGGTATTATTGATCGTACATGAAAAATCGACAAAAAATTAATTTATATTAAAAAAAATTAAATGAAAATATCGTCTTTGACTACCGAAACATATTGCAAGTAGTTTAAAAAATATATATAGACATTGCGCATAGATATTTTGTGGTTACTAAAAGTGCGTAAGTATTAACAGTGAGCAGGAAGAGAATCTACCACGCCACCTCATATCCAATATGCTTCGGATATCGATCGCGGAAAAATGAGAAAAGCGTAAATAGATATCAATACCGTGTGCTTTCAGCTGATCGGATTGGAGGAGATTTTCTCATATTAAAAAAAGTTCAGTAATGAACGAGCGAATTAGTTACATTACTATAAGTTCAATTCTTTGTTCTTTGAGATCTATTGAACGAAGTACTGACCGTTTGCATCGAATTTTGTCCGTTTGCGTGGATCGGAACGTATCATTACGAACGCGATACACATCGATATTCCGAGAATCGAGATCGTTTACGCGGAACACTAACTTAACTGCCGTCTATGGCAATGATACAGTGACCATTTTATATTCGGAAGATTTCGGGCCAATCACCGGTATTCTCAAACATGAAATATTCATACATGTATTTATACACAAGGTGCAGAGTTAAATTATTCTATCACGAGTGAAATCATTCGATAAAGTACTATTAATAATAAGACGGTATTATGGTAGGTATGCTGGCTAATATTTAGTATATAAGTGATCAGTAAATTCCTGGCGTACAATCATTCATTCTCTTTAAATATACAGAAAATCTTTACGAATAAAATACACGAATCAATTGAATTTATTAGTGTTTTAGTTTTTACGTAAGTCCGTAGGAAACTCGGAAGCCTGGCGCCACTAGATGGCGTGCTTCTAAACTCGATCGGCGTGAGAATACGTGCTATATCTCGGACCTGACGTGATTGACACTTGATTGTTTTTCTCTTAAAAACAACTTCATGTACACAATCATTCGTGTAATTAATGCAGAATTAGTATGAAACTATTAACATTTCTGTACATTATTTAAATGTAAAGTTACTCTGTAGCGCGGCGCTGATTGCTGTAGCAATTTGTGTCGTATTAAAGTGTTATTAAAGTAATAATGATTGTATTAATGTTGCCGTAATTTGATGCTGCGTGTTATGTCGTCTTACTAGTA
Organism: Agara michaeli; assembly: GCA_018245675.1. Taxonomy (NCBI): domain Eukaryota; kingdom Metazoa; phylum Arthropoda; class Insecta; order Lepidoptera; family Hesperiidae; genus Agara; species Agara michaeli. Next base: position 1,314 of record DWDX01002594.1, read on the forward strand.
TCACGATTATAGAACTGTGATAACTTTAAGTTATAGAAACATGCAGTAATAAATATATTTAGATGCTACTGGTCCAATATTTTTTTTACCTTTTATTAAGCTAGATATCGGTAATTCTAAATATTGGTATACACAGGTAAGATCTTCTATTGACTTCTTAAAACACTTAATTAAAGAGCCGTGATACTCTATAAAATTTACGACATGATGTACCGATCAAAAAGCGCTATTTAATATAAAAATATCCTGTGTATTGGAAATTTAATTGCTTCTAGTTACTTCTACTAACTTCTTAAAACACCTATCACATATAAGGTCAGATTATAATACGAAACAAAATTTACGTGGTGCGATCTTAAAAAACGGCATTGTTTATTGCAAATGATGGTCTTGGAATTTTAATAAACGCAAATAAACAAATCGATTCCCACGATCCCGTGATTTGGATTCGAATCAAGTTGGCACGATTGAAATGGTCCGATTGGCTGACAGGGTACAATTTGGACCCAATACAGCTTCTGTTTTCCCGGCTTTTAATATGCCGTAAAACATGCAATCGAGGCTACGCGATGTTCGATATATTAAAGACTAATTTGATATAATCATTTTTTTACTAGATGTTTATTTAGTTCCTTATCAAGCGACAAATATAATGATAGAATGATTGTGTGTATGTTTAATTATATCATAATAAATCTATTCGCGTTTAAAACTTGTTTTTGAACACTTTTAGTCTTCAACTCGGTCGCCTCACATAAAGAGGTTTTAAGGCGACAGTCTATCAGTATTTACTAATCATATAATAAAAATATTTACTGGTTATATATTAACTATACATGTAGGTACATAGTTTTGTAGCCTTGAAATGAAAAATCCCTATGGTTTTTTCTTTAATAAATCAGAATGTCCTTAAAGTTTTGTAGTCTCGAAATGAAAAAAATCTCCATGGATTTTTCTTTCATGTCTCGCAAAAGGTTAGGATGGTCAGTGTTTATAAGATGATTACGTCAAATCGATGGCAAACATTCAAATGCCCTGTGAGAAAGGCCCCGCGGCGATCGTGATGACACGCGAATTTTATTCGATTCGCTGCTCCTGCGCAGGCAGTGATATTTTAACACTAATGCATCTATTATAACTTTTTCATGGTACGAATTCCAAGATAATCATTCTGGAACATATTCCTCTAAGAAATGAAAAATTGTACGCTTTTTTGTGCGTCCGTGGATCATATTCCCTATATCTACACGAATTCGGCTACACGAGGTATTTTAAAAATAAAGTCGCCTATTATTTTTAATTCGGGGGAGTGTAACAAAGATCCATAAATTATTTTCGATTCTATCGAGACAGGGAGCGTGGCGCGAGCTCCCGCCTAAATAATATTTATATTTAGAACGGCGAAGGGATGGGACATGTGTGTCGTAACGCGTTTGGCGAAATGTGATTACGCTCTGTAATTAACGAGCTTCTATTTATATAGACGGCGGACGACAATTTCAATATTAACATTTCGTATTTCGAGCACAAAACTAGCCCGTAACGCCTCATAATTACAATCCTTTGGAATAATATCATTGTATTCGTGAAAGTGTTTTACCGTTGCCCAACCGTGTCGTGTCCGTTTTGTCCGGTGTCTCGAAATAAAGCACGCTTTCAATTGCAGACTAATTATTCCAACACGAGAAACTCATTCGGCGCCGTCAGTTTTTACGTGTAAAGAGAGATTAGTCGACTTTAACGACACTGTTTCAAAGGAGCATTGTGACGCGGACCGATAATGATGATACGTTAAGAAAAGTATTACATTCTGACCATAATGGGGCGTTGAAAAGGAGCGGTTTCTTATAAAATTTCATTTGGATTCAGCGTACGTCGCGCCGCTGTGTCACAAGCTCCCGCTTACGAATAAATTACGAGTATACATTAATTTATTGATTGTTATTCAAATTGGGTTTCTCAATCGGAGGTTGGAGGTGATGCGTCTCGTTTCGGCTTTTGTCCCCGTGAAGTTTTGAGGTTGGCCAACGCGTAAATAAATATCTATGACGGAAAATGGTTTTTCGAATGCTCAATGTTTGAATAGTTGTTTTTGTTGGTGTGGCACATTCGTTGCTCTCAGATTGGCTAAACGTATCGAATGTCTCTGTGCTGCTTCGAGCGTGTAGTTGTGTGCGTTGATTGACAGGTGAGGTTCAAAACATTTTAGTTTCAATGCTACCTTGTGGGCAAACACTAAACAGTTGCAGCTATATTGCGTATTGATAGCGTTTTCTACTCTCGCGGAAACTAGCGTTCCGTCGCTTCGGCGTGTAAAGTATTTATGTTTATACGCAATAAATTCCGTGACATATTTCGCGTCAACTGTTATGGTAGCCTCATTCATTCCGCTATAGGCATTATATTATACGCGTATACAGATCGCGATGCGTGCCGGCGGCGATTTGCGTGTGCGCAGCCATTGGTTCATCTGAAAACCGATTCATTGGCATATTACTAAGTTTATTGTTCATCTGCGCTTATGGTGTTTCTAAGAACGTGTACGCCGTCGCGTCGACTGTTTGTAATGACAAAGGCACTTTTTATTATTTGATCGCTCGCTCGTTTCTGTTAATTGTTCCGGAGACGTGATTTTAATATATCATGCATGTTGAGTGGCCTCTTTTATCGGTATGCTAATAAGTATGGATTCTTGCGGCGGTTCCAACGTTGCCCGTACGAAGTGCGAATGGGACGTAAAACGCGTTTCGTTTCGTTTTGTTTGCTCGTTCTTTTTATTGCAACGAATTATTCACACTCGCCGAGTGTTGGCGGTATACTTGCGAATGTTCAATAACATATTTATATATGTATCTTACAATAACTATTTATGTATAGAAAAGTTTAATGTTTGCAAACCAATATTGATTGAACGGTTTTGATCGAGTTCAGTTTTGTATATTGCGATTTTATAAAAACGTAAAACAATTAAGAAGAATAAGGTTAAACACATTATTACATGACTCTGTGGTTCTGATGGCAGTGATATCTTGTTGTTTACATTTTACCCTTCTACTCCGTTTCCCTGGATTTCAAATCAATCATTTGTCAACATTAAATATGACAACATCCTGAGGAAACCCCCACACTTTAAAATTTCTCTGTGATATTCTGTAATAAAGTCGGCCACACCTTACTTGGCTAGCCTTTCTTATTTTAGGAGGAGACCCTTGACAAAAGGTGAAACGGCAAAAGGGATGATGATGGAGCTGATGAAAACGATGATGATTCTTATCATGGTGATGATACATACGAAAATCGGCTGATAAACATTAACGCAACAATATATGAAGTATGGATATTATGACACTCAGAAAACATGTTAGAAGAATATGAAGACCATTTCAAAAGGTCCACGGGAGAATACACATAAATACTGTTCCAGTGATAAATAATATGACGTGTTATGCAAACTGAGCTATGAAACTTGTTCCCACCCGCATTTGACTTGCTGATGCCCTCATTGGTGGTCTTGGACGAGTCGAAGCCGCTTCTGTTTGTTAATGAGCATCGCTAATTAATTAATGTCCTGCTATTATTACTTTCCTTAAGAGAGTTTGTTTATCTATTTGTACGCCGTAAAAGGCAAAATATGGCTTGAACTAGTAGACTTGTAACATCTTTATATGTACCCATATTTGCAAATAAACGTCTTTGTCTTTGTCTTTGTCTTTGTCTTTATATATGGACGAGTCTTAGCAGTAGTTATTGTGATGTCTGCTCCAACATTGGATAGTTTTGCCAGTTATATCAAGAAAGTTTTGGCGGGAACCATTTTTTTACATCCTGCTAAGCACTTTCCTCTACTGCATTTGCGGTAGGCCTAAAGCTTTCTACACCACGCTGCTCCAGTACGTATTGATGGAGAATAGAGAAAGAGAAAATAGAATTTACAAAACTTTTTTTTATCTGTACAAATTTAGGAATAGTTCAACTTCTGCTATTTTGACGTACGCTAAATTCATTTAACATACTTAGGCATGCAAAGTTTTCTTATTATATAACTGATGTAAGTATTTCCTCCCCTGTGTTTATCTTGTATTACATTTGATATACTAAAATAATAATAATAAAAATATCTAGGGACACACACACACATCACACAAATGTTTATCCAGTATGGGATTTTAACCCAACACCTCTGATTTGGCAGTCATTCACTCTCACTCCTACACCACGAGGCCAGTCGTAATAACAAAAGAAAGTCACTATAAAGTAATTTAGGAGCAATCCCCACCGAATGCCCCCCATATCGCCCACTCGAGCCGAGGGTCCTCCAGTCCTCACTACCGTGTTACGGATCAGTTCGCCCCGGACACTGTTTGCCCTCTTTACTTCATCGTCTAATGTTGTCACATAATTGCCCTGTTCCCTACGTGTGGTCTGACGTAACGGTGGCTGCGTTTGGTCCAGCAATGATATCAAGGGCTCGGTACATTTCTCTTCGTATTCAGTTCTTTGAATATTCTGATTTAGTTGTGGCACGTAACAGTGGCAAGTAACATTTAGTTATAAAATTTTATTTTAAAAGTAGTTAATAGTTCTTAATTAGTACTAATTAATTCGAATTCATAGTAATAGGATGTGTCAGAACTAAAGGTGTTTTCAGATAAAGTCATATGTACATATATACCACTCTGGGTAGCAATTATACCTACGTAGTAGCTATATTATTATTATTACTTGTTCAAATCGCATAGGTACTAACTAATGTTAATAGCCAATTCGCAAATGTAAGTTGCGTTGTATTTTCAGTTTTTAGACAATATATCTACATAAGTAGCCAAATCATAACATTAAAATTTTATACACCAATTGTATTGTACGTAAAAGATTTCGTTGAGTTTCTATCCATTCATTATGTTACTGAAACATTGCAAAAACAATGTACAATATAAGTGTACGTATACACTAGCGGCATTTCATTCGCCATTAAGCCCACTGCGACCGTTCGGATAGTGAAAAAACATAAGATTTTGTATTAATGTAAAGAAATAATACGTTAAAGAAAACACAATGAACTGAGAGCGTATTTTGGCTCATAATTCACTTATATATTGACATAATGAACATTATTTCCGAATGCAATGTAGCGCATTTGAAGAGCTGAGCCACTTTAAAAGATTCCATGTAGACAAATGTTTTCTTTAACAACATCACTATTGTCATTTGTGTATACTTTAAACAGTCATCGTGATTGTTTTTCAAAGGCCACTGAGCGAAAAACTGCAAGGTACATTCCCCGGTGCGATCAGGACCCGCTTACTTAGTTACTAAGTGACTTAGTTACTAAGTGACTTAGTTACTAAGTAACTTAGTAACTTAGTAACTTGTGTCGTCTGTGCGCGCCATAACTGCTGCAACAGGCACACAGCGCAGTAAATTCGGCGAGGCATCGCGAATGTGCGACAACCACGCCTCTTCCGGCCGTTTTATACATGTTTACGAAACCACGTGTACCTACACATGTGTTAGAGTTTCATTAATGATTATTTCCTTTCATTGTTCCTGATTCGATAAATGTAAGCGTACCTACATATCAATAAATTTTGTTCGTGAATACATTCTTCATGACCATATTATAGAAAACTAGCTTTTGCCCGTGACTTCCTCTCGAATCACTCTATCCATTAAAAAAACCGCATCAAAATCCATTGCGTAGTTTTAAAGATCTAAGCTTACATAGGCACATAGGCACAGCGGAAAGCGACCTTGTTTTATACTATGTAGTGATGTTTGATGTGTACGCATTATGCGGAACATTTATATCACTTTTTCCACAACTTACCTAATATATCTCGTCACTAATTACGCTAAATTTGAGTAAAGACAGTAGAAAGATTATTAATGGATTCGGACTTTATGAACGGTTGTCTTTATTGCTAAAACAGCGTGTTCTGAATATGAAAGCAACACATAATTGTACCAATTCAATAGTTAACTAGAGCGATCACTTATATTTGAACACTTGTGTTAATTTAGATGGAAAACCTTTTTGCAAAGTCGTTTTTCTTAACAAGGTGGCCGTATATTTGTATAGAATAGCTTTAATTCGATTCATGAACATTTTAACGATAGCTTATAAAAATAAAAAAAAAATTAACTTTATTATCGATAATTTTGCGTACCACGATAACTAATTAACAATTCACGTCTCAACAAAGTGACCGCGCGTATTGTACTGTTAATAAATGTCTATTGTGTTTTATGTGAAAAAAAATGTCCCAAGAAATTGATACGGATGCTATGTGGCGAACGTTTCATCTTCCCCGCACGTAATAACTGTCACCTAAACGTAAGATAATTCATTACGGCATGTTTATTGAGAGATGCAATAAAAATGGTAATCGTTATAACTAACGACGCTCGTGGGGTATCGCGCTACTGGTTCAACGCCCGCCCACGCTATCTGTCTACAATATGTCTGCAAACGATGTTTTAAAGCATCGATTGTTATGCGATTCGTAGTCATTACGGTGTGGTTTGTTTACGAAGTGATTATTTAATTTTGCATTGATTCTCTTTCGCTGTACGGTAGGATACGAATAAGTATATTTCACGATCATATAAGAACGTCGCTTGTGATGAAAATAAAAAAATCACATTAACAATGGTTTCGGATATTAAATTAAATTACACTATTGGCGAATTGACGGAACTCATAACCACTTTTGGCCACAATAGATATACGAAAGAAATGGCTCGGGTTTTAAAGTTCATAAAATATCAGATCCACTGTTGTATCATTGTGTGGACTTCTTTGCTTTTCAAAATGCACATAATTGAAAAAATATGTATCTTTATATCACCAATTTGATAATTTTACTTTTGGATAGCTGACATTTGACGGTTGTGATTAAATTTGATACGTTATGAATCCATTGATCTGTCGGGTTACGGTAAGGACTACACTCATGAAAGCCCAATGACAATGGGGAATATTGCCACCAAACCCTAAACATCAATTCGCATTGGAGTAGCTAAATTGACCTTGTGCGAAGGTGAAAATTGACATAAGCTTTTTATCGAGAGCAAGTTGCGATTAAAATAAGTTTTTTTGGTATTAAAAACAAAGCAGACGGAAATTTGATAATTGATAAAACACACCATCGATAGATGGCCTTGACGTGAATCCTCAAAGCTACTAGTTTACCTGCGAAGTGTACTAAGTGATATAGTGTTGTTCTAGGGACCGATGTTGATGGGCGCCCGTGTGTGGTCCACCGGCACGGACGTAACATACGAAACGTCCAAAGTTGGGGTTGCGATTTATCTGATTTGAACTTTGTGTCCTTGAGAAAGAGATCAATATCCATCGTGCGCAAAATGCACTTACGTCTACACGTGCGACATGGGATTGGTTTAAATAAAGTCAGTGTTGCGTTAAAAAAACAGGGATAGCAGCGAAAGTGTTAAGACTAGTTTGAACTATCGGCAAATAGCGTGTGTTTCGATTCAATTAGCTGTCGGTTGATTTCGGGCCGTTTTGTCTGCGAATGCAAATCAGATGAAATTGCAAGAGGATGCGCTTTCCGCCAGACGCTGCGTGGGAGACTCACGGCCATTGTGCTCGACGTACTTGTGTATGTGTTTTTTGTTGAATGATATCCCTACTAAGGTATTTATAGGGATAAGAAAGTTTGTTTGTCTGTTTGTTTATCTTTCACGTAGCATATCGTCTTTATTTCTGCGTATAGAAGCTTTAGCTTCTTAGTCGAAATTCAAATTTACGTGAAATTCAAACTCAATCTAAATTTATAGCGATGCATTTTTTGGATATGACTGTGTGATATATGTGTCTGTCTGTTACGTTTTCAAGACAATATTCATGAAACCGGTTTCGTTGAAACTAAGCACTTTGAACTATGGTAAAGGACACACACTACATCGGCTACCTAATTTTATGGATTACCTAAAAAAAATTACGAAAGTTATCAAGTTTCGGATGATGACTATTTATTTCGGTTGTATTTCTTTACGTTTGCGTCATTGTCATTTATGTCATTATTTACGGTACATTATTGTATGTTCCTTTTTTATTACTTCCTATATACATACATATTTACGTTATTTCATATTTTTCTAGTAACCCTCGACACACCGTACATCGGTCCACTGTTGAAAATAGAGCAGCATTAATGAGCATCATCAACCAATGTCCTCCTCGACCCGCCGCATTTCTTAATATGTATATTACTATTAATAAAATTCGAATGTGTACACGGTGTATAGTATCGAATCTATCAATGCACTGACCGACGGCCATTAATAAGTTAATGACAGTCGGGTTTGACAGCCCGTTATCGCGCCATCTATCGGAAACAGTTTAATATCGAGCGCGTTTCTCCACGTCAAAACTTTGTGATAGGCACGCTTACCGTATTTGATTTAGTGCCCCTCTGGTGAAGAACTGCATTGATTTATCAATAATTCGAAGCATGCGAGCTTGGTATTTTTAAGGCACGATCTTACTTTCATGTCATACCGTTTGAGATTAATCATTAATTATCGTGTTCGATGCGTATTTGGTATTATCTGATTTGGATGAGTAATACTTTAATATCTCGCCGGGGAATGCGAAACAATAAAAGAGTTTTAGAAGTACTGACTTAAACTAACATTAATGCTGTGGGATTTAATAGGCGCAAGGTGAGCGGTGAGTTGAGTATTGTTTGTAAATATGACGTCGCCGCGCGGCGGGGCGCTGTTCCTTAATTGAAAATGACACCGGGTACGACCGTCGGCGCCCACTGGGTCACTCCGTTCCATATAATCGATATTGTCAAGTTACAAAAGTAATTTTAATATCTAAACCTTTTTGTCCGCGGGTACACCTACTACAGAATTATCATAAAATAAATCGTGATATTAATTTATATCTCTGATCGATTTCGTATGATTTATTCATACGGTAGGTCGATGTGAATAAACCTATTTAGTATTACAATACAACGATGGTTGACAGATCGGACTGCTTCGATTAGGACGATTCTCGACTATTCGGGCGGTTTTTTTGTTGTTGATTTGTTTTATTTAAATCGACGTGACTTATTTGAGCGATCGGGAAGGGTTCGTGTATTGATTTTTGAAACGAATGTTTATTTTGATGCGTGGCTGTTAAAAGGGTCGCAAGTGTTCAAAAATAATGTGATCTAAAGTAAGAATTCATGCTGTAGAGCATTATTTGTTATAATAATGCAGTCATGTTGGTAAGTGTATGCTGAAAGGGTCGTGATAGATTCAGTTTTGGTTTATAAATGACCAATAGAAGCCTTTTATCACCTGAGTATAAAAACCCCTAAATAAATCATGATCACAAAAAGTATTTTTCATCCTGGTTCGTTTCCAGTTCGTTTCGTTATTGTCTACATTTCGATCGATCAAGTAAAATTAATTCAAACACACAATGCACACAGTGATGAGGTTGATCCTCAATCAGGAACTCAAAAGGCCTAACACTATTTGTACCTGCAAGCGAGAATAACCCATAAATCCATTTACACTACATATCTAGATCTTAATAGGTTACATTTCAGTTAAATAACGACTTAGTCTGATAATATCATGTATTTAGTTGCAAATGATTTAAATAGCATAATTCGTTATGGCTCAAATTTGCCTAAGCTTTATTTATCTCGATTTGAATCAGATGAAGGGATTCGGCAGCAAAATAATGGCAATCTATTAACTAATATTTGACGTTTGAGAGATGTGAGTGACCGCTTATTGATTGACAACTTGATAAATCCTCCGATGTCTAATTTTTCGAACTTCAAGGTCCGCGACACTCAGACTGAGCAATCTTCTAAGGTCTCTAAATTTCCTCACGATTATTTATTTCACATTATAACGAGTAATATTTTGTGCATTTGTATTCTTCAATTACGTATTATACTGCGACATTTCAATATTTTTAATATTGCAAACTGTTTAATAATGTAGGCAATTCAAAGCAGACATTGATAACTCCTCTGATATTGCACTTCTATGTAGGCTATATTGACAACATATCAGGTCGACCGTCTGCCTGTTTGCCGTGCCTTTTTACAATAAAACAAACAGTAGGCATAATAATAATACAGGTTTACATTTGGTATGCTTAAAAGCCTTTAAGATTTTTCATTTAGTAAGCAATTAAGTAGCGGGTGTCGAAGGTACAGTTTCGCAGTTGACCCACCTGTGGTTTCGGTTTAGTTTCCTGGTCCGACTTTACTTCACCACAAGCGTTAGTAATTAAACGTGGTTGCGTTTAACGATAGCGACGCCTTCACGCGGCCATTGTCTGCGCTTTATGTGACAGAATGTGCAACAATGTACACAGGTAATGCGCAAATTAACAATCAAATGCTCACGGTATTATGGTAGCAGTCTTTACTGCTTATTATCTTTGTCTGTGGTTGAAAATCGAGTGTCCTTCGTTCGCGAGTAAACGAAGTAGTGACTCGGATTTTAATTTAGTTGTATTTTAATTTAAATGACTCAATAATTAAAAAATAAATTGTAGGTATTGTAATTAACCGACCACTTTGTAATACAATATAATTAATGCAATCGCTTAGAGTACTAACCTACATATTGCTTCGTCTATTATAAACATAAAATATCAACTACCCACTTGAGGTTTTTGTCATGCTGTTTGCTTGTTGTTAATATAAATAAAGTTAATTAAAATCTTGGACAGTGTTGTGATTATATCGCGATTAATATATAAGAATGCAAACGTTATTGTATTATTAACAGCTACTTTTTTATATTTTGGGCGTGGTCTACTGGAAAATAGACATTTTACGCAATATAAAGTATACTTCATACGTATGTACCTATTATATGTAGACTAAAGCTCATGTATCATTAAATTTGGGTTTATTATATAATATCTAAACCTCTGCTTATGTTAGGTGTTCCTTTGTTTACCTAAATTAAGTTCAGCTCATATTTTCTGTGACCTCACAGAATTGATTCTACAAAATAAGCTTATTCATTGTTTAAACGAAGCAAAGTATACGGGGTCGCCATGTCGTGACGTCGGACTTGCCCGTACTAGGCACAGCTAACGCTTTCAAAAGGAAATGACATAAGGCGGCCATCTTTTATCTAGTACCTACTCAGAAAGCCACATCCGTCCAGTGTTGTCTTTGATCCAATATTTAACGATTACTGATATATTGTGTGCAAAAATCCTATTAGCTATGCAAAATACGTGTGTAAAAAATATTCTTCCTTTCTTATTTTTTGTAACGTCTATCAGTTTCAATTATTTCAATCAGTGAAAATATCTGCCATTAATTGTGCACTAATATATTTTTCTACAGTTTTGCTTATAGTTACTTGTTCACTAGTACCCTACCTATATTTCGATTTAACATGCACACAATGTAGGTATACGCGTTTATTTGATCTGCTCATTAATGTGTTTTGCTTTCATTTATAAGAACGGTACATCAGATATTTATTTTCCTCAAAGAAGTGTTATGGTTGAGATGTCACGATCGTATATTTTGCGAATTCGCGACATTTCCTCACATCGTGACTCAACTCAAATACGCGCAATCACAAAGGCTTTTTATATAGGTACAATGATGGTTGTTTGCTGGTTTACGGAACATCCGACCGACGTACATAAAGGTGAATCTCGCCGTTTACACGACGTATTTATTAACTCTTTACACCATTTTTATGCAATGCGTCAGGGTTTTGACCGAGAGATTATTGACGTCGAAATCCGATGCGAGTGTCATTTCTTCAAACGAGAAACCTATATACCCTTAGTTTTGGTTTGTCGTTCCACTTAGCCCCGTCGGACGCGCATCGCAGTTGTATGCAAACGACATGTTATATTTTAAAAGATTCTACGAACTATCACCCCGATGGCGGCGCGGGCGCGCCTACACTCGGCACGCAATAAAAGCGATCGATTATTACCTATTTGTGTGAAAAGCGGAAGGAATAAGGCCAGCGACGCTCACTTCGGGCACGAGCCGCGTGCCGGCGACGCTCGTGAGAAGTGTCAATATTTGACAGCCTCGTATTGCTATGCTTCGAAATTGTCTCAACGATTTCGATATTTTCCAATGTTAAATATTGTGTTAATAGATCCGAGCTTATATTCCTTGTAGTGTATTAATTGCTTGTCCCGATTTGTGTTGCATCGCTTGACAGGCTTCGTGAGCATAGATTCATTATTTCAATCGTAATTTTAACAGAACTCGTTCTTATTTGCGCTTTCTACGCGTAAATAAATATGTATAAAAGTAAAATTGACGCCACGGAATCTGGCACGCGTCAATCAAACGGAACGTATACGAAACCCAGCGATTTGTCACTCCGCCATTTTGAGTCTTTTACAATACTGGCCGCCATTTTGGTGACAATAATTAACAGATAGGCATCTTTGACCGCCCGCTTTCTAGTTTTTGTTTTCTAAAATAATTATCATCACAATAAGCGACACGATCTCTTTCTACTTACCGCTGTTGCGGTATTTTGAATAAAATTAAGTAGCTGAATAATTTCAATTCAGTACGTTAGTTTGAACGGGACTGAGTAATAATGTTGGGAAATCCTAAAACAAAAATTCAGGTTAATTTCATTTATTCTATGTACATATATATGTTTTGTGCTTACGGACATACATTTCGATGGAATTTTATAACAAGAGCTGTATTGCCTACAACTCAGTTTCGTGTTCAGAGTAATAATCTTTAGAAACTAATGTGTAAAATGCGAGCAAAAAGTTGGCATAGGAAGTGTTTTAGTACAACATTGAGAGCGTTAAACAGCTGTCGAGCATGAGTTTAGCGCCGCGTCGCTGCATCCATTGCCTCAAGCCAGGGCTGTCTGATTTATTTTTCGGTCACGTTCGATTATTCATTGTACGTAAACATCTGTAGTAAGAGAAAAACTAGTTACACTAACTCCTGGAGATGGTCACCACAACTACAAATGACACTTAAATTAATCAAAAGTCAAAACGAATTTGTTTTTTGATTCTTAGTATTCTATTGATGTGAGATATAAATCAATGACTGATAAAATCACAATTCAGAAGTAGTCTTGAAGATTGCCACTTTCTACGATGTGTGGATTTTGTTCGGTTAGAAATCTGACGGCCCTATGTGTTATATGTACGCACGTCACGCCGTCAATAGGTCAGGTTATTTACCTCTCCTTATCACCTTTTGTTTTGCTCGAATACTTCAGCGAAGCACAACACTTGTTGCTTCCTGACATTGACTTTTCAGCCGGCCATCAATATTCGCGTTACCAACACGTCCATTTACCAGTCTGCTATATGCGCTATTGTAAAAGGCGTATAAATTAAAGAGTCCCCGGTTCCCGGAGAAACAAAAAGCGATTGAACAAAAAAGGAAAAACACCGATGGAATGTTTGAACAAGATATCACCGAAGATCGAACAGCGAAGGACAACAGTGAAATAGAAGAAGCCAACCCGATTGGAAGGGATGGCTAACAATAAAACCATCGGAGGCCGATCGGCGATACAGGTCCTTGTGTCCACATTAGCATCTCGACGCAGGAGTGTGTGCAAACAGCGAG
>DWDX01002595.1:0-14905 GCA_018245675.1 Agara michaeli
CCACGTTTCAGCAGCGTACGTCATAACTGGCAGGACGCACTGATTGAAGACCTTGGTTTTAAGGCATTGTGGTATTGGCGACGAGAAAACTTGACGAAACTTACGAAAAGCTGCCCAGCCCGACTGAATGCGTCTGTCGATTTCACGATCGAAATTGTTTCTACCGAGCATTATCGTCTGCCACAGATAGACGTACTCCTTTACAACTTCGATCGTCGATTTGTCGACAGTGACTGGTCTCGCCGTAACGTGGTTATTGAACATGACTTTCGTCTTGTCCATGTTCATGGCGAGCCCGACACTTCGAGATGCATCATTCAGGCCATTCAACATTTCCTCGACATCTTGCAGAGACTCTGCCAATATAACGATGTCATCGGCAAAACGGAGGTGAGAAAATGAGGTGAGAAAACGAGATGAGAAATAAGAAAGGTATGTAATTTTAAATTCAAAAGAAATAATAATCGTCCAAATCGAGCAAAGAATTCGAGGTTGTTTTAAGCGATGTTTCCGCTTGTTACCTCATCGAATACCGTAAAAGAACTTAAATTAAGCATAAAATGAGGTTTCTTCTGCCTCTATTTCCAACCGAAGTTAAGGAATACGAAATGTCGAGAACGCATAATCGTACTTATTTACATTTCGCTTACTCCACCTTAAGCCTGATATTAATTCAGCTAATTATATTTATGGTTGATTAAAGGGATATTATAGTTTTTTTCAACTAACATTTGCTGTTAACATTTCACTAAATTAAATATAAAAACAAGCTAGGGGTTTTCTTTTATTACATATTTTTTAAATTCGCTAGATAAACTTTGACAAATTAGTAGTAGTAGACTAGTAATAGACGTAGGTATGAGTAGTATATTACATATAGACAGACAAGTCCATTTTAGGGTAACTGAAATACCACCTAGTAATGTAATAAAAATTGTTACATTCAACAATTGGCGGAAATAATGCGTTTTCTTGACTTCAACCAGTAATTTATTTGACAACAAGGACTCTCAAGTAAAAACAACAAACAAAGTGATAATGTATTGTATAAATCAATTCATGTGCGGACAGCAAATACCGGGGACCGCCGGAAATGGGATCCAACCCGTCCAACCACCGGATGCGTCTATAAACCGGCAGCCTCTAACTTTGCCTCCATCGCCACTACATGGAGTACTTATATGTTCACTGACAGCTTTTATTACAATCTCTCTTCGTCGCTGGAACGAGTCCATTCATAGTAGATACAGAATTCATGTTTACTTAGTTTTGTAACGACGTTTACCATAAAATTATTATATTGAGGATTCTATATTACGATTTGGTCAATTCGCTGAGTACCATGAGTCACATTTTTGAAACTATTTATTTTTAAGTGCAATTTATTGAACGCAAGCATATAAAGTATTTTTTAAAATATTGATCTCAATAATCACATGTTTTATTTTGTAACTACATTATGCTCATCGCACTATTCTTGTGGAACCATTAGCCAAATATTCATTTGTTATCTTGCAATCTCATGTAATTTTTTTTATCCAATGAACTGAAATATTTCTTTTATTGAGTGATTTTTTATTTTATTTTGTCTCATGTGATACGACATTCAAACCTCTGTAACAGCTGTTTGAATTATCAAAATATTTTTCATAGCGACAACTCGTATTTGCATAAGGTAGGGAAATCCACAGAAACAAATCGACGACTAGCGACCTCGCTGTCTATTACGAAGCTTTGCAAATTACCTTGCTTAAGCCTCGAATATGAGCTCGTATATGTACGTTCATATAAAGGACTTAACACTAGTGGGAATTATTCAATTAAATACATGAATCAAATATATACTTTAGTTTGGGTTCTATAAAACATACAATATCACCATTAATAAAATTACGTTACAGTAAAGTGCTTCCCATAAGTCGCATACTTTTTGTATCATATTTCTACGTCAAATATTTTGGCTGAGCTTAACTTAACTCTTTACGAGTATAACACCTGATGCTAAATAGTGCGTCGATCTTGTTCGATCGATCGAGTTTGGATAAGTATGACTACTTATCCAAACCGCAATATTATTAAGTTTTTCATACGATTTTCATGTGAAAACCCGAATACCAAAGGCAACAAATAAGGGTTAAAACGATACTAAAATACGAATTCAGTCAACTGCTCCAATCTTTAGAAATTATTCATACTCGTAGAGCAATGCAATTAGAGAAGATTCCGAAGTAGTTGAGATAAATCTTACAACTAAAGTTTGCCTCGAAATTGTACACTATGAGATGTATATTCTCTGTAATAATATCGTTTAGGGAATTCACAACGATATAATATCTTCTGCATTGCTAGTAAAACAAATAAACTCTACATTATCTACTATTATAACAATGAAGTTTAAAAATACAAAGCGGTACTTAGCTAACAATATGTTAAATCGTCTTTAAAATACAAAATATGGATTTTATGCAAGTGTTTTGAGACCTTTAATGAAACCCGACCAATATATACTTAAATAATTTTTCTTACACGATTCAATCGGGAAAACAATTGTAGTCTTTATATTCTCGATTACCGTTTTAGTTCGCATGTTATTGTTAAACTTGGAAAGTAATAAAAGCAACTATGTGTGTACATGTGTGAAGTGAAGTACATTTTGCAAAACATTTTTTTAACAAGACACACATTATCAACCATAGTGCCTCCTTTTTCACTGCGCACTTTCCATTTTTACCCTTTCATAAAGTCTGCGGTTTTAAAAGTGGTTTGCCCATAGCTTGTCTTTCAAAACTTCACTGCGGCGTTCTTTTCATATCTCCGCTTCAATTTCATGGAGCAATTTATATGCACTTTGTAGCGGCGGTCGCTCAAAAGCACCTCGCCGGTACACTTGTTCGTGGAGAGTGCTACTGTTAAACACGGTTTTTCTGGTGAAGAAGCATCTTGATGACGTCGTTCATAGTTAATGAGCAGCCAGTATCCGGGGGGGCGTTACAGTGCAAATTGCCCGCTCTTTACAAGCCTGTCGTTTGCCAACTTGCTTGAAGCCGCTGTAGCGTGAAAGAAGCTTCCGACCGTACGTTATTGTTTACCGACGGAATGACTTCCTTTTACTGGTGCACCCAGCAAATGCCCAAGATTACAAGTTGTTATATTGCAAAATGCGATGCACCTGCTCTTTAGACAACCGAAATGATAGTGGGTATGAGCAAACTCCGTATGCATACAAGACGCTAAATCCTTATAAAAGAAAATTCCCGTCTTGCATAATTTCTTTTCACTGACTGCTGTTTATTCCGATAGACATGGGAAGCTATCTCACGAATATAATGCAAAACTACCTGTTGCACGTGGCATCAATGCTACTCATTTCCATTTTCCCGCTACACATTGAATAAATATATGTTTATTTTAAGACGAAATCGTAAGAAAAACCTATATAACAACGTTATGTGTGATGAAATCATTTATGTATATCTGGGTTTTTCACTGTACCATGTTATGATTTCCTTAAAGTGCCTAATAAAAATACAATTTTATGTATTTATTAATGCGAAGTACTTGTTATATTACTGTAGGTATGCGTACGTATAAAAATATTACTGATTTATGCATGACTCGTTAGTTATTACCCGTCAATTTGTTCGCCTGGACACTATGCGCAATAGACTTACATCTTTACATCAATGTGCGTGTAATTCATTTGAGGAAGAACTGTGCGATTAGATAAACGTTTCTATGTAAAAATTTACTTACATAAAAAATACGCTACAGCTAAACAGATATTTCGAAGAAATAAGTTTAACATACCTAGAAAGGTTTACGTTATACACTGAATATCATATGTTTTATTAAAAACACAGCTATAAATTATATTTATTGTTAATATTAATATAAGAACATAGGTCATTATCAATATATATATAATTTTTTTTTATTTACTTTTATTTATAGTGCTATAAAGAATAATAATAATAATAATCTATATGAATTATGTTGCATTACATACTAGCATTCAGTATCAAACACTATCTAGTGGTGGCTTTCTTTAAATTTTGTGGACAACAACGACGTAAGTATTTATAGGATGAACAATTATTATTGTTATGTTATATTTTTGATTTGTTCAACATTCTCGCAGGAATCGTAATAGTAATTAAAACAAACCATATTTGAACTGCTACTCCAGTCGTAGGTCAGCTGGAAGAAATTTCTTTAGAGATAAGCAGTACCTTTGAATGTATTTTTCGTAACTTAAATTTAATAATGTAAGTGTGCACAGTGCATGAATATTAAAATGAAATAAATAAATAAAACAAATGCACTTACAAATTTAAACAAAATTAATGTATTTGAATTAGATAACTCCGTTGTCGTTTATTTCAATTATTTCAATTGGAACAAGTATCGAATAACCGCGGCCATGGCTCTAATTGAGCAACTCAACATTCAAAGTACTTTGCACCCCATTGTGCTTATGTAACTAGTAATCATCCAAGAAATAACTAATCTTTTGTGTTCTAAAAATTTGCGCCGTTAACAGAAAAAAAACAGTCAACGAAGTCACAAAACCCTGGTAGAGTTTATATTTGAAAATATGTAAAGACAAATTAGCAGTTTCATTAACTTGGAAGGAGGTAGAGTCTATTATCACTGTAAAAGCAAATCTTATTACAACAATTTGTGTTTTGGTCTGGAGGGTGTGGATAAAGTACTAACTAAATTAGGTACCGACAGTCCCATTGCTGTAGTCCTGTTACTAATGAACAATCACCAACTAATTCTTACTAATCCCCGGAACTGAATTCGCATTAATGCAGATACTAACTGAATTTACAATGTTCGCCGTTTCTATTAAAGATCCAAGTCAAATTACATATTTAAACACTATAACATAAGTCTCGTTAATTTTTCTTTAGCTCCGAGGTGTCATATTTACTATACTTACATATTCGTAATCTGTTTATTAAAGTACAATAATCCGTGGCGTCAACTCTAAATCACGTGAAATATGAGATGCATGTGATGTTTTGAATAGTAATATTACGTTAATATGCTTACTTATCATGTTTACAGTTTGTATTTGATTGTTCAATTATAAGAATCATAATTGCAACATGAAAAGCGTCACAAGTGACGATCATTTTTTTGTTTGCACTAAATTTCGAAGAACGCCCTTCCAAATGTTTAATTACTGGTACATACGAGGTACTGAATATATATATCGATCGTACATAGAATTCAGTGGTGACAAAATATTTTGAATTATACCATGTACTTAAATATGAAAACGTTGTCAAAATTTAGTATTTAGTATGAATGGACCACCGTATACGAGATGACATGCATACACAAAGTGAATGTGGATAAGTGTAGTAAGATCTATTGCATATTTTGTATTGTAAATTGTATAGCATACATTTAAAACACATGCTTTGAAATAATTTGTCTATTTCAAAGGAAAGGAAAGAACATACATGTACGTAAGAAGCGGAATAACTACATAGGTACCTACTTGTATATATCGTCTTATCCGATTTCTAATCGAGTAATTCATGGCAAAAGACTCCGTATCAAAAAGTCAGTACAACATTAATGCAAACCACACTACTAATGTTAGTACAGATAAGCATCGCAATATAAATTCTTGGGTGTTTTCCAATAATTGCATTTCCGGTGATACACCTTGCAATTGCCCCTCTTGGTCACTCTGAGATACAGGGCTACGTAACAGTAAATGAAAACATTAAAACTCTTATGTCACAACACATCATTTAAAACAACAAGGTTTACCGCCTCCGAAAACTAAAAATAATAGTTGTATTGAAGTAGAGCCAAGTCTAGTTATTGAACAAACATGGATCAGTTGTCTATTTGCTGTTTACGAAGTCGGTACCAAATAATGTATATTGGAAAAAAGTAATCAATATAATTAATACGCGCCCTTGTGTATCTGTCACACGAAATGTAATAGTTTTTCACGCAGGAAAATAACCGTTCACACGTGAGTGACATTGGTACAGTTGGCAACGAAAGTGTTTCCTCAAACGTTCAATGTAAGAAAATTATGTTATTGCAAACAAATGATCTACATGCTATAGTTATGAATCCTGTTTGTTGTTACAAATAATAATATCAATACAGCGCATCCAAGTGACTAATGTTAAATGATTATTTTTTGTACATACCGGATTGGAGTTTTATTATCTTTAACCATTTTTCGACCAGAAATTATTATACTTCAATCATAATGTGATCCAAATAAAATGATACTCAGAGTGCTCTCTGATCTTGAGCAAATAAATTGTAATTTACTAATGTCTAGAGGAATTTCAATCATTCGAATAACTGCATATAAGGAAACATACTAATTGTAAGCTAGCCGGTATCGTTACATACGACAAACGCAAAGGAATGATCAGTATCGGTAAGGAAAATAATAACGTTCCATTCCATCTAATATGACTAACACTAGGAAAATAATGAAGCAAACTATGTGTTTGTCCGAGGCAGTATTTTATAGTGATACCGTCCGTTTGTTTTCAGAGAGAAGACCGAGGCAAGGTACACAAGTCCCCCGCAGCGGTTGTTGAATAATTCTCGGTGCCATATTTTCAAACTGGATATTGTGTGACGGTACTCATTCGCTGGTCATTTACTCGACGTTCAATCATTAATATATTTCTCAATACGGCAATTGAGTGTAGAGCGCATGCGAAGTAATTTATTATTAGAAGAACAGTAAACGGGATAGCACTCTTTTTTGGATGCCTTTCGGCTTGGCTGAACTGTTTACTATATATCCGGTGCTTATTCTCAGGGCCCTCTCACCGATGTGACCTTATAAAAGCCATTAGTTCAATTAAAAGTTCACAGTGTTGTGCGAAACTAAGAAGAGATGACGAATGACAGATGTGACCTTAGTAAGTGTTTGCAACAAATACTCCATTTAATCCAATTGAGACTCAGTGAGCTGCGTTTTGTGTATACTCCCACTTTTTTGTAATTGTGTTCATTATATTAGGTACAGTAAAACATTTACAGCTTATACGTAAATGTTGAGGTACCCAATTAATTTTAGCTAATGTATTTTATTAATAGTAAATCACTAGTAATGAAATAAAACGTGTCTGACCTAACCAATAGAAATGACTATAATTTAACTGTGTGTTTGCGATAGGCAAAAAGTTTATTTAAATACCAATACCAACTTGTAGGTATATTGACAAACAATTGATTAAATTTTCACTGCATGGAATTTCAGGCAAAAATGACGACACCGCTTCAATAAATAAAGTAATAAATTCTGAAAGTAATACCACCAAAACGTAAGTAAGTATATTCAATACCTACTTGTTTTTCTAACTATTCTATGGAAAAAGAAAAATATTTACTACTATTATTGTTCAAGTTTATCTTCTTATGGTAGTGTTTATTTTATACAAGGTCATCTACTCGTATGAATAATATATTACATTATCCTAACGAGTATCAACTTTACATTTTAAAAAAATTAAAATATTTATTGATGCATTTGTTTTAGCCAAGATGATGATGACAAGAAGGATGAATATACTTGTATCAATAAACAATTGCGTCCCTTGCCTACCATTTCCGAGCTAAAACAATATACAGGTGTTTTAATTTGTGGTAAGTAATGGTAACTTCATTATAACCTAAAGACTTTTCAAAGTTAGAGTGAATACCTAAGCATATTAGCATGCTATATCGTCGGTTCATCAACGCCTTCCAACATGCGAGATCGCGACCAAATGCTAGTCTATACCAAATAAAAAGGTAATTATAATTTGCATCAAAAATTTTTTTTCAAAAACCGTGTTTACATAGGATGTATGAAGTTTTACACTTAATAAACCTCGTAGAATAATTATCAAACATCTAAATTGTTGATCAGCAATTTATTAATTTTTATCAACAAACCCTGAATTATTAACGTAACTATAAAAAGTACGCTTACTCATCATATTAAATTATGGCAACAATAAGTAAATACACTGGAAATTAATAACTTTGAAGTGCATAGCATATTAGGTAAAGACAGCATAAAAAGGGCATAAAGACTATTTAATGATCTGGTAGAATAATCTAACTTAAAAAACCAATTTTAATTTTAAATTTATATTAAAGAAGGGTTAATAATCCTCGATGTTGAGCACGGACCTCTTTCCGCTTCGCATGCCGAGCTAGACCTGAAGAACGATCGGCCACTCTATTATTAATCACTTGAGTTTTAATTTCTGAAAATGTGGATTATTTGTTAGGCATTTTTTTCAGAAGTACCTTTGTTAACAAATTACTGTACAATTTACTTCTCGACTTCTCAACTTTTTGTCCGGATAACGAAGATGTATCACGTCCATTTATGGATGGACTATGCGCTCTGTTACTTTCATGTCGTTTAAGATATATATGTATCTATATATTAACGCTGTCAATTTCTAATTTAACAGTTTAGTCATTCTTGATTTCCCACTTCAAAGGTGTAAAAGATAGCGAATCACTCACGGGGAATACTAATTTCGGTTTCAAGCAGATCTTATTTATTTGGCTATACGTTTGTTATAAATCAAAACTATAGATTACAGTTAATTCTTTGGCTTTGGCTTTTGATTTTGCTTTTTCTTTGGCAATAGGACTAATACTAACTGTCCTGACAGTTAGTATTAGTCCTATTGGATTTTTGTCGCTTCCTAGAGGCTTAGATGGTTGTGACTAGTTTACAGATACAACCAGTAACCACAGCGTTCGCTTTAGACATGGCATATCCGCCGAACAAACCCGGTATGTGGTCTACCACATACTCGGTACCTCATAATTCAATTTCAATCATTTTCAATTAACAGTTCATTATCTTGCGTACAATCAAAATCCCCTAAGCTACTAATTACCGCATCCATATCCGTGATGTTTGCACCAGACATATTTTACCAACAAATAATATACATATGTATGTTTATATTTACTCTGTGTACCGTCAATCTTGACAGAATACTGAAAAACAGAGGGTACCAAATAGGAGCACGAAATATTTCCTAAGAAAATGTCTATGAGTCTGGATTTGGAGATCGACTAATCATGTATTATTTATTAGAAGAGAATTAACTGAATAGCTTGCTTTTACTGCGAGCCTCATCCTTTAACTACAGATCACTGTTTTATCAAGAGCTATAACTTCTCATAATAATTAACTCCTAAAATATTTTACGCTCATAATTCACAGATCTTAGCGAGATTAGGTTACAGTGAGCGGGTTACGTTTAAGAATCCATAATAATGAAGAAAAAAGATTTTTCAGAGGAACCCAATTATTGTTCCTTACCCCCTCGCTCGTACGGATTGGTGACTTAATTCATTAAACTATGTGCTTGGCACTGGTAAGAGTAGCGCTAACTAGAGGACGCGTTCGCTTATTTAACCACAGATATTCGAAAATTTAATACAAAATACTTCTGGGCCCTTGTAACATAAACGAAACAACACGAACACTGTGCATTATAGAATACTTTAATTGTAGGATTATCATTATGGGTATCATCGTGGTTCGTATTCAACGATCTCGTAATCCCGGGAGGATTTGTCTTTAACATGACAGCTGTGGCAATATCTGGCTACGTGCTGGGCCACACGTTGGAAAGATATACGACAATCAATCCCGTAGTGGGGATGACACTCGCAGGGGTGCTGTTCAGAAATCTCGCTCCTTGGAACCATTTGGAAGATCCCATCGCCGACACGATCGATTATCATTTAAGGTA
Organism: Agara michaeli; assembly: GCA_018245675.1. Taxonomy (NCBI): domain Eukaryota; kingdom Metazoa; phylum Arthropoda; class Insecta; order Lepidoptera; family Hesperiidae; genus Agara; species Agara michaeli. Next base: position 9,774 of record DWDX01002595.1, read on the forward strand.
ATAATGAACAGATTTATTCATTAGCGAACAGTATTTTTAGGATAAATAAACGCTTTATTAAAGAAAATAAAGATTACATTATGTACGGTAGACAAAGCTGTCAGTGTTGACTTAATATTTCAATTAAATTATTGTTGAAACAAACTCAGACTCAGTATCATTTGATTTATCAGTTTACTGTGCAAGACATTAATGGCCTCAAGCTGTAGATAATGAAGTACAGCGAGCAAATTGCTCATAGTTTCCTTCAGAATTCTATATATAGCATATATACATAGTAACAATATGCAACTTTATTGTAATGAATGGTAATAATTAGAGGAATTTACAATTTATATCAAAACTCTTGAAATAAAAATATTAATACTATCATTTATAAATCTACAGTAAATAATAATTATTAACACAAATATGTATATTCGATTTGTTCCAGGCGTGTTTACCCAGTGATTATATTAACGAGAGGGCCTTTAAGTTGGAATTGGGAATATATAAAAAATAATGCGGTAAAAGTTTTTTCACTGGCCACTATGCCCTGGATCATAGAGTGTTTGTCAACGGCTCTATTGACACACATGCTACTCGGGTTTCCGTGGTACTGGGGTAAGTGGATATCGAAGAAAAGTAAATAAACCGACTAAATGGACCACATAACAAACAATGCACGTACACATAAGTATGTCGTACAGTGTCATGTTTTAATTTCAATGTATTTGGTGCATTGTGAAAAACAAATCTGTCATATGAAGAATAACTCGTAAAGTAGTAACGCAACTCAATTAGTTTAGGTTAGGCCAGATCTGAAAATTGTATATTACATCAATTTATATTATAATTAAAAAGCAAGTGTAATATGAATTCATAAAGCATGTACATTTACAACAGCGTAAAGCATATCAAGATATATAAGCAAATATTTGATACAAAATATTTTTGATTCATAACAATAAGAGAGCCATTTACAGTCCAAAGACCGTCGGTACGTCCAATAAAAGTATAGCCTAAGCTGTTGTTGACGTTCGAGAACAAATCTTAACTGTTTCTTTACTAACTTTACTTATGCACAATCTGAAGGCGATTAGACACAGAACTGTAAATCTAAACTCTATAAAAATGTTACACTTAAAATTCGTTTATATTCTCAACTACCTTCTTCTTCGTAAATAGTAACTGGTAATATGTTTTCACAGGTATACACCTCGGAGCTATTCTGGCTTCCGTATCGCCCGCGGTCGTAGTACCAACGTGTGTGGCATTCAGTGCTAGAGGATTGGGCACGAAGAACCAGATAGCAATGCTAGTGGGCAACGCAGGAGGTCTTGATACAGCGGTCACGGAGGGAATGTTCGGAGTTATCAATAGTGCTATATTTTATCAGTCACCGCCCACGTACAGGATACTAAAGGTAGCCTTTCTGAAAACTAATAAACTTGTCCAAACAACCATTTAACTATGGCTTTACAAAACACATATTAGTTGTCTAACAATACACGTAAAGTGACTACATAATATTTAAACACTGTTTTATATCACGGTAAATTACGAGAGGAAAATTGAATCTCCATTGTAAAAAATGCATATTAGAAAATGCAGATGCTTGTTTCTCCTACTGCGAATGTTGAGTTTGAACTGCTAGATTAATCAAAGAACTTAATAATTCACCACAACATGAATATTTATCTTTTGGAGCTCAACTGTATAGAACCCCATGGTACTTCTTTAAACTGTAAAACGCTTGGTAGACTTTATTGTAATTAATGGAGTTTAAATTTACTACTAGAAAAAATGTTGTTTCTTAAAAATATAGTACTTACTGGTTAAATTTAGTATATTTTTGTCATAGCGCTTAATATTGGTACTCGGATATATTACAGCAGTAGGTAATTTGGTACCGGGGTAGGTTGATAGTAAGATTGCCAGCATAAAAAGAATAATAACCTTAAACAGATAATGCTCTAGGTGTTTTCATTGATCTTGAAAATTCTTATTTTCATATACACAAGTACCATTTATATTACACAGCTGACACTTTGGACTGTTTTTATTATTCTTAATCTTGATAAGTTAATATTAGTCTGATCCTTCTAACAATAAATTTAAATGAAATCTAAAAATACATATGCATTTACCGGTGTAATAAATTGGATAACAGTCAATCTTACAACGTATTAATAATACATATATTGGCCGATTACCGCTTGACAAAATATCTATAACAAGAAATGATATAATTTTATTATTTTATAATATGATATATTGTATATCAGTAATCTGCACAATCGCTTGGAGACACAGCAAAATCCTGGACAGCTTATTGTAAATCAAACATCAAATACAATACTAAACATCGAATAAAAAAAATTATTACACATTTTACTAACGCTCAAAGAAATAAAATTTTCTATAGGTATGAGTTGCCAATTCCGCTCTCTTTGTCTCGATAAACGTGGTTAACCCTAATCCTATATATAAAAATTCATCGTTTTTAATGTCTTACTTTTGTTTCTAGGCCCTCATTGCAATATTTTTCGGTATCGGCCTCGGAGTCATATGGGGTGTATTGGCCGATTTCATCCCGGACCACAACGACTTCTACGCACCAACCATTCGAAGCCTACTGCTTTTCGCTGGCGGATTACTAATTTCCTATGGCGGAGGCTACTTCGGTTGGGGCGGCACAGGTAAATATTTGTTCTTCAACATAGCATTTCTATCATTCTACATTGATATTGAAACGTAACCGGTTCTGGGTTCGTTATCAATGGCTATATTAGGTAAGGACAGTCACTAAGCTATTCTTTCATCAATCCCCACCAATGCACCAAAATTGAACCTTTTAATTATTCCCAATGATATTGGTGACTTTATAATGCCAGCTGCGAAGAGAACTATGGCTATTATAAGGTAGGTATTTGAAATGATCGTGAAGTAATCAACTGCTCTTTATGCTCCCATAAATAAAACACAGGTTTCAGGAACACCCGTTTTTACTTTAGGAAAAGTTAATTCAAATGGAAAAAGGTAAAAGAGAACCTTTGTTATGTACAAGTCAATGTAATTTTTTTTAATATTCATATCATTGAACCAAGCAATTGTTACATTAAAAACTTATGGATGCCATGCTTTAATAAACAAGTTGCTAATATAACAGAATTCACATGAAGCATTACAATGTTAACATAATTCCAACCCGAATTAAAATCAATGTAACTATAGAAACGGCATAATACCTTGGACATGTGACAATGTGAATCCAACATTGCGTTTAGTATTATCTGACATCAAGAATAATGCTTAATCTTTAGTGTTATTACTCGCACGGAAACGACCCAACAGTCTTCTACAGCGCGCAAAATCAGGTCTTCCTTTGATCAAATCGATAGATAAAGTAAAAAAACCTAATTTGGCTCCAGAGAATCCAGGTGTCGACAGTTGCAAAGTACGTGTCCCGCTTGTAAATAACGCGGCGTACAAGACTGCACTCCGTTAGAAAAACGTAGAGAATATATTCATTTGTACGAATTAAGTAAGCGCTAGTAATTCGCCAAACCTTAAAGAGTGTTGTATTACAATAACTTATCTATTTAAATTCGTAATTTTGCATTCCAATGTAATGAAAAATGCCACCATATGGTTATATAATAATGTTAAGTGTAAGGAACAAACGACAAATATAGTAAGCGGAAATGCCACACTACTCCCTACTCTCATCGTTTTAATGTATTAATATGCTCTCAGCGTGGTATACAATATGGCACATGTGTTCAGAATATCCTCATAATTCTACACATCAAAAAACTGAATACGTTTTTTTGAAATGGTTATCTTCGACTATATATAATAAATGATTTTCATTTGAAATTTTTGCCGGAAACATTTTTTCGTTTCTCTTTGACTTCTCGCCAAAATTTTATGAAATGCTCAGAAAATGTTTGCTCGTTTCATTTAACCTCCCGCTAAATGCTAAGTGCTGACGCGTTCACACGTGCGCGCTCTTCACTGTGGCGTCTTAACGTTTTATTTTTTCCTTTGTATACGAGTATCATATCAATGTATAATTGAATGTGTGGAAAATGAATACATTCATAAAAAATAACTTATGTTGATGTAATGTTTGCTATATTTGTTAATTTTCAATGCTTGATTAGTTTACATCTCATAAATCACAGTGACATTCGCCGAGGTCGTGAACTGTTCGAATGTATCCGACATCCAAATACCAACGATGGAAGAATACATTTATAGGATCGTCAATATTAACATTGCTACAGCATTCAATAATACTAGTTCTTATCGCTGTCGCTCTCATTCGTAGGTGTTACTTTGTTGCGATAAGGATAAATGGTCAGCTTCTGGGTAAACGTGCTTCAGCGTAGACCCCACAGCCGGCTTTAATCAGGCGAGAATAGAGCCAAATTGCGTTTAGACTTCAATAACTGTCAATGCGTATATAGTAAAATAATGTGGATTTAGGTATCGATTGATATTTTAAAGAATACTTTATACATATGTCTTTCATGTTTCTCCTACAACTATCAATGTCCAGCTGAGGCGGGTGAATGAGTTGCAAATATAACTACTACTTTTTCGTATTAAAAATTAAAGCAGGACGACCTATTTTACATGTATAATTCGTAACATATCACTCAGGCCGTATCCTATTCAAAGTGCCATTTGGTATAAAAGTAAAAACTAAAAAATCTTACTGAGAAAAATAGCGTATCTTACTCATTAGTTAAACCTCTTAAACTTTCACAAGTCTTCACCCCAACGCTAAGAACTATTTAAATCCGTATGAAGATTAAAATTAGCCAATACCTGTTTCCTTTTAGGTATATATTTAATATAGAAATTCAAATCATGTTCCAGCATAAAATTCACTCTCTCCCTTCGGGGAGTTTTTGATGTATAGGAAAGAAATTTGACGTTTTTAAAACAAGTAATTACTTTGCTGCCTCGTTGGTCGGACGGTTGCTAGCGCGACTGCCGATCGGAAGGTTCTGGGTTCAAATCCCGGGTTGGGTACTGTTGGATTTTCCTAATTTAGAATTTCTCGTAGTGACTCAGAGTCTGGATGTGTGCCCGGTGCATGGCAATAGGCTCACCACCTATTCCATTGTGGGACTTAAACG
>DWDX01002596.1:0-14904 GCA_018245675.1 Agara michaeli
ATAGGGAACTAGGTAACATTGACAATTTTAAACAGTATCCTGACATTATAATTCACGATAATAAACAATATTGTATACAAGTGACATGTGTGCAATTTTTAATTCTTTTCTTATTAACCTGAATAATAATAATAATAAAACAATTGATACCAAATTCTTAGACTATAATAAATATTTTAATTATGACAAGAGCTTCCAGAAATCCATATTCTTATCACCAGTAACTGAAAATGAAATTAATAGAATAATTATAAGCGTAAATAATACAAATTCTGTTGGATATGATGGAATTAACACAAAAATGATAAAGCTTTGTACTCAATTTCTATTGACCCCGCTATGTCACCTTATTAATGTATCATTTGAACAGGGTGCTTTCCCAAAACAGTTGAAGTTATCCGTTATAAAGCCTTTATTAAAAAAAACGATCCGTATATTATTATCAATTATAGACCTGTAGCACTTATCCCAATTATGTCAAAAATTTTTGAAAAAGCAATGCTTAACCGCTTGTATAATTATACTATTAAGAACGGTATGCTAAAGAAGGAACAATTTGGCTTCATTAAAAGAAGCTCAACTACTCTGGCAGGTTTCAACATAATAAAGGATATTTTAGAAGCTCTTAATGACAAAACGCAAGTAGCCGCAATATTCCTCGATATGACTAGAGCATTCGACTACGTACATCATGACATACTATTAGGCAAATTACAAAAGTACGGTATCCGTGGAGTAGCAGCCGACTGGTTGGAAAGTTATCTAAAAGGTAGAAAGCAATGTACTGAAATATCAAAAGTACAAAAAAAAAAAAATAACGAGTCAGTCCACTTATAAAAATAATACATTAGGAGTCCCTCAGGGAAGTATTTTGGGACCTTTTTTATTTTTAATGTATATAAATGACCTTCCAAATGTGACCAAATATAAAACTATACTGTTTGCCGATGACACAACTATAATTGTTAAAAGTAATAATATGGAAACTTTGGAAGTCGAAATACGCAAAACTTTAAATGATGTAGTGGAATGGCTTGCCAACAATAATCTAGAACTAAACGCAAGCAAGACTAAAATAATTCACTTTTCTACTGAAAGGTCTAAACCAATCCCACTTGTTATTAGATTTAAAACAGAAGAAATAGAAGTAGTTAATAAAATAAAATATTTAGGATTAATTATTGACCAATGTTGTAACTGGAAAGACCATATTTCAATAGTATGTGACAGACTTGATCGTTTTATTTATGCCCTTAAAAGATTAAGAATAACAGTATCAAAGGAGGTGGCACTTACTGCATATCATGGGTATGTTTCATCGGTTTTGTCATACGGCTTATTATTGTGGGGCAATTCTGTCGACTTTATAAAGGCTTTCAGAATTCAGAAAAAAGCGATTCGTACTATTTGTGGTGCAGGGCCAATGGATACCTGCACACCATTGTTCAAAGAATTAAATATCTTACCACTCCCGTGTATGTATATTAGACATGTATGCTTATTTGTAAAAGACCACCCAGAATATTTCGAGCTTCACTCAACTCAAAGCGCAAGGCGTTATAATAGACATAAGCTCTATGCTCCTAGATGTCATTTATCTATGGTTAAGAAAAATGTATTTATTTCGGTAATCAACATATATAATAAGTTGCCCCATAAATTTAAAAAACTATCGAGAATTATGTTTAAACGGCAGCTCAATAGGTGGCTACAGGAATGCAGATTTTATGATTTAAAAGAATATTTTTCACATGGGTGTGAATCTGAATAAATAATTGTTTAATAATGTAAGAATCAATTTGTAATAATACTTGAATTATAATATTATGTATTTCTTTGTCAATTTGTTTTGTGTCGATGATTAGTGGGAGTATTATGTTGTATTAATAATTGCTTTGTTAATGTATTTTTTTAATTTTATTTGACTGTAACTTTTAATTATATTTTACAAATTATTCAATTTGCATGTCTGTTTAGGCAGAGTAAACAACCATTAACATACTCTTGTAAATAAATTATTATTATTATTACAAATAGCAATAAGAGCGTTTATAAGGAAATTTATTTAGTTGCAAAATTGTTAGTTCTAAAATCCAATTATGTGATAATACTTACACAACGAAATGCAACTTCAAATGCTAAGAAATAAGACTTATAATAGACGACAAATATAAAAGATATTTACTCCTAATATAAATTAGATACGGTACCACAAGATTTATAAAACACAAGGTAAGGAAAAACCAAACCTAATTACGATGTGATTAATACGTAAATACTATGAAAGGATTAACGTTGTTCGAATACAAAGAGATCGAGCGATAAGCCGACTAGCCGTTACTGCGTAAACAACATACGCTTCTCAAACTTTTTGCGCACTGACGCTTGCACACACTTGTACAGTACAGTCTTATCAATTAGTCGGTAATACAAAAATATAAAGAGAATAAAGAGTCAAGCGTAACTGAAGTTAAGAACAAATCCGCTTCAAGTCCAATTCAGAATTTATATGAACTACTGGAGATGTGCTATTTTTTCTGACAAATATCTTACAACTCTTCACCCAAACAAATTCAAGATTTCGTTCTTTGGCTAACGACTTTGTTTTATTCAGTAGTGTTTTGTTTTGAAGAGTGAGATGATCATTAACAAAAATTCACTTGTCTCCGCTTAATCCCAAGCTAGCGGCATTCAACAGCTTGCACCTTCTCGCAGCTATAAAAAAATCATCCTTTAAATACCGGTTGTGCAGTGATACAATAATATTCTTGCTGGTATTGTCTCCTCGAGTGGGCACCCGGACAATGTAGTTTATTTGCTCTTTAGCAATTGAGCACTTAATAGTGTCGCCAATTGCATGAATGATATTGTACAGATTTTCGGTTGGTTTAAATGGAACGCCTTTTATTTCAATATTGTTCAGCCGCGACCGCTGTTGATCCTCATCCGCCCTTTTTCCCAACTGCTCCACTCGTTGTTGCAGGGTTGTAAGCTGCACTTTTGCCGATTGAAGTGATTGAACTTCGCTGTCCAATTTAGTAAGCCTCTCAGGTAAAGAGAACATCGACTGTTGCACCGATGATACTGATGACTTCACTTCGGAGACTTCACTTCGTAATTCTGAAATGTTCTATAAATTTTTCGCGTAATTGTGGTCTGTAACTGGTTAGATTTCTTTCTAAGTTTGTGGCAATGTAATAGCAATGGAGTAGGTGATGATTAACTTCATTTATCCATTTCATCCGTTGTCTATCGCGACCTGCTAGAGTGGTTGTAGGCTTCATGGCCTGCAAAACACTTCTAGTAGGGTTAGTTTTTCTTAATCTAGAAAGATCGTGTGACTCTATGCTGTTTTGGGCTTCCTGTTCTGCTATTATTTGTTGTGTCTGTGGACTAGTCAACCGATTGGAATTATTATGATTTCTAATAAATCATTTCCTCGGCGTTTCTTCGACCTCAGACATTAGTGATAAGGTTGTCAATCGAGATTGGTATAGGCCTGATTCCTCATACGATCGTGGGGAGAATATTAGTGACTGAAAAAGGCTTTCCACGGATGAAGTAGTCGAAGTAGAACGTGCTTGTGTCGGTTCGGCTGTAGCTTTTTCTAAGTTTTGACTAATGAAGGCCCGACTGTTCAACACCTCATTATGAGTAGTTGGTAGACTCACCGCTTTTTGTACGCTGGAATTGGATCTTAAATTATATCGTTTATTATCAATTGAGTTGTTCATTTTCATAGTCGGCCTTAATGCCCATAAGTACAGCAAGAGAACTAAACGTCCGCCCCGGCAGTGCTCTGCTTGCAGGAGTAAGGCTACTTTACTCTCCGAGGTCGCCTGTTATCGGAGAGGGACCGTTAGCGGCTGAGCTCCCCCTCAACCATGCATCCATATGCCCACGGTGCCTGCACACGCGTTCGGATTGGGTGCCGGACTATTCGCCGGTGCAGCTGGCAGTGTTTATGATATACAGTTAGCTGCACCGCCCGGGGTACACCAGTCCATTTTTTAAATGGACACTCGTGGAGGTTGTCCGGCTTCGTACCCCTTATTATTATTATTATTCAAAATTACAATTTGCATAATTATAAAGAAACAATACAGTACAATTCTGGTATCTGATATTGAATGCTAAATCTTGAAATTATATTAATAAGGAAAGTTCGCAATAACAAGTAATCTAGGGCACACGCGTACTGACGGTGCAGATCGATGCGGCATCAACGATCTTCTAATAAGCTAGGGCTGTAACACGTTGTAATGCGGGTGAGCAAATATTTTTATTTTTAATTTTAGAAATGTCTAAAAGAAAATGTTTAAATTGAATGTCCTTTAAAATCCTTATTTCGGCGAAATCTCTAAGGTGTTTTAAGTAGCTACGTTGCTGATATGTCTGGTCGGGATATATTTTTATGTTATCCCTAACATTAGATTTCTTTCGTAGTAATGTAAATACTGTTTTTTCAGACTCAAAACAAACTTTTATTGGCCGATTTCTTCCTGGGAAATATTTACCAAGTCGGAACATCTTTATTGGCGCTGGACACGATTGATTCAAAGACTGAGTTATTTTAAGAACTTCTGTGCTGTCATGTTTGTCTCTGCTGCCTTTATTCTCGATATCGGATTCTGGTACACCAATTATGACGATGTTCTTCTCCCTCTCTGCACGTTCCTACAATTCAGTTAACAGATTTTCATACTCAATAGGTTTCATTGAGTGAGGATTTATTTATTGATTGCGACGATGTAGGTAAGCTTTTTGACGAAAATATATCATTTTCAAGACATTTTATGCTATTTTCGTTCTTAGTGCATCATACTTTTAACGTTTCCAGTTTAATTTTTAGTTTATTTTGTTCCTCCATCACTTTATCTGTAGATGCCTTAATTCCATCTAATTGGTCTTTGATTTCTTTCATATCTTGCTGCATTTTGCTTGTATTTTCACTTTGTATGTTTAAAAAACTTGTTAAGAACGACCTCATTTTGTTTCGAAAACTCTCGAACTCCTGTTTCATAAAGGAATCCAGGTCTGCTTCTTTCCGTTTCCTTAATGTGATTTGAGGTTTATCAATCAAATTATCGTTATCTTTTAACTTCGACAGATCGGGGTGAGAGCCACCGCATGTTTTCTTCGGTGAACGCAGCATACTCATGTTGTTCCCAGAAATGCAAATATAATCTTTATGGAGGTGTAATAATAGTTGATTTTTGTTTGCTTACAATGTGCAAAAACAAACATTATCGTGTTTGTTACATATGATGCATCCTGCATCACATCACATCACATCGCTTATCGCATATAGTTTATCGCGTACCGTCGTCACCGGGCAAGCGCGCTACCGACGACGCAGCAAGAATGGCGATATGATACCGTTCCCACGATTCGACTTAGTTTGATAGAAAATATAAATTAGATTCATTGTTGATTGTTCATACTTCGAACATAGATTGTAGCTAGTTATTAATTTTGACATTAAATATACTTAAATTTAAAACGCATTTTGAGTATTTTGCATCCCCCGTCTGCAGCATACATAACTGGCGCAGTCGGTAGGATATCTGAAAATTAGGGTCACAGCTAGGCCTACTTCGGATATCCAGAATCTACGAAGCTTCAGAACAGGAGGAGTATCCAAACTTCGATACAGCAGATACCAAAATGCGCATGTGAGTACTTTAGAATCGTTCTACAGTGGCTCTCCTTTTACCTTACCTATAAGTAGACGTATTTCTTTTTCCTGTTTCCTGTGAAATTTTTTTTTGTTGTGTTAGTGTTAAATAAATTTGCCAAAATTTTTCACCCAAGAAAGTCGTCGTCCCCTAGGCTAGATAGAGTTAGTAGGAATCGTGCATTAGATTTAGGCAGAGACTTAGATAATTTAAATATGGAAAATCCTAATCTAGATAAAAATTTTAAGGCTTTACGGCTATTGCCAGAATTTGACGGCAATTGTCATGTTCTCACCAGATTTATAAAATTATGTGATGAGTTAGTTAAAACCTTTATGAGTGCCGAGTCAGGACATGAATTAGAAAATTTAGCACTTTTGAATGGTATCCTGAATAAGGTCACGGGACCCGCAGAATGTTTAATAAATTCTAACGGCATCCCGGAGACCTGGGATGGTATTCGCTCCTCATTAATTAATAATTTTGCTGATCATCGTGACGAGACCTCACTTTACAATGATTTGGCTCTTTTGACCCAGGGGTCAGGTTCACCGCAAAAATTTTATGATAGGTGTCAAAATTTATTTTCTACAATTATGACCTATGTCAGTTTACACGAAACGGTTGCAACTACAATAGAATCTAAGAGATCATTGTATAAAAAATTAACACTTCAGGCCTTTGTACGTGGACTAAAAGATCCATTGGGATTTCGTATACGGTGCATGCGACCAGAAACTATTGAAAAGGCTATAGAGTTCGTTCAAGAAGAGTCAAATACCATGTACCTACAGCAAAGAAATATTCAGTTCTCCGAAAAGAAGGTAATTCCTTTCATGCAGGCTCCTAAAGCCCCTATTGGTTTTCATGCAAACGCGGTACCATTCCCACGAAACGGTTTTTCGATACTTAACACACCTCGACATTTTACACCACAGCCATCTCAGTACCATCACACTTTACCTTGGTGGAGACCGAACCAGATCCCCCTACAAGGAGGCCCTAGTCGTACTCAACATATGTTTAGTGCACACCCACCAAATTATCGTTTTTATAACAATGCGTCTAAAATGGCACCTCAAAGTCAAGCTCAAAACTCTCCTACAGCAAACAAAGTGCAGCCAATGAGTGGAGTGAGCCATTACGTTGCAAAGACACTACCTACACCTCTCAGAGGTCATGATTGGTCAAAATTTGGTAATCCGCCACCCACTAATTATTTAAAAAGTAGGGAAATAAATTTTAATGACTTTGGCGATGAATCCTTAGACCCTTATGGACATTTTGATGCTTATGGTTGTTACGAATATTCTGACTATCCTTACATTGTAAGTAATAATCATCAATCATACTGTACAGACTTTCCGGACCACGTTGAGGTCGAGGACCTTCAGGAAGATCAAGGCTCCAGTTCCTCTGACCATAAAAATTTTCAAAAAGATCCGAAGTCAAATGCATTAGGATAGAAATGAACCTCCAAACTCAGCGTATGTTGCCTTGGATTGAAATTTCGAATCCACCATTAAAGCTACTTATCGACACAGGAGCTAATCAATCTGTTATAAGCCCTGAAGCTGTTCAAAAATTTTACTCACATATCGCTTGTAATTATGAACCATTCGAAATTAAAAATTATCACGGTACAAGTCGACATAATTACTCTGTAACAGTTCCTGCTTTTCCAGAATTTTGCGAGACCGAAAATATACGTTTATTCATTTATAAATTTCATGATTATTTTGATGGTCTTTTAGGTTATGACTTACTAAAACGGTGGGGATCGAACATTAATTTAAAAAATAAGACGTTAATAACCCGTAATGCGACAAATCCAATTCATTTATATAACTCTAAAAATTGTAATTTATTTGAAGAGATAATACCCGCTAATTCAGTTAAATTGCTAAAAGTCCCAATTAATTTTAAAAATGGTGAAGTATTTATTCCAGAGCAAATTATTTCAAATTGTATAGTTGGAGAATGTATTACTGACGTAGATAACTGTAGAGGTTTCGTAGAGGTATTTAATCAGTCCAATAATGAGATAGTTTTTTCCATGGATCATCCAGTGTGTGCCGAATAATTTAACGTGGAATGTAAGCATATTAAGCAACTTGAAATTCTAAGATCACGCGTTGATGAAGTTCTATCCCGTTTAAGGACTGATCACCTAAATCCTGAGGAACGCGCTAACTTACAGAACTTATGTGCTCAATATGCCGACATTTTTTATATAGATGGTGAACCACTTTCTTTCAGTAACCAGACCAAACATAAAATCCACACTACAGATGAGGTACCAGTTTATACAAAAAGTTATAGATATCCGTTTATTCATCGACAGGAAATTAAAGATCAGATTACTAAAATGCTTCAACAAAATATTATTCGGCCTTCGAAATCTCCATGGAGCTCCCCCATCTGGGTAGTTCCCAAAAAATCAGACGCTTCCGGTAAGCCGAAATGGAGATTAGTAGTAGATTTCAGAAAACTTAATCAAAAAACCGTTGATGATAAATACCCTGTACCAAACATCACGGATGTACTAGATAAACTCGGAAAATGTCATTATTTCACTACTATAGATCTAACTAACAGATTTTATCAAATTGAAATGGAGCAAAAAGATATCCCCAAAAAAGCATTTAATATAGAGCACGGCCATTTTGAGTTTCTGCGCATGCCAATGGGACTTAAGAATGCGCCGTCAACTTTTCAGAGAGTGATGGACGATGTTCTTCAGGACCTTCAAAATCAAATTTGTCTAGTATACCTTGATGATATCATTGTCTTTAGTGTTTCCTTGCAAGAGCATATAGTTAATTTAGGTAAAGTCTTCGAAAAACTTAGAGATTCTAACTTTAAAATTCAGCTTGATAAATCTGAATTCATGAAATTAGAAACAGCTTACTTAGGACACATTATTAGCAAAGATGGCATTAAACCAAACCCGGATAAAATTGCTGCCATTCAGAAATTTCCACTTCCAAAAACTTCTACAGAAATAAAACGTTTTCTGGGATTACTAGGTTATTATAGAAAGTTCATCCCGGATTTTGCTAAAATTACAGAACCCATGACGCAATGTCTAAAAAAGGGAGCAAAAATTAAATTAAATGATCCAAATTATATTAATTGCTTTGAGAATTGTAAAATTTTATTAATGAATGATCCAATACTACAATATCCAGATTTTGAAAAGGATTTCATTCTTACAACCGACGCCTCTAATTTTGCTATAGGTGCCATTCTGTCTCAGGGGCCCCTTGGATCTGATAAGCCAATTGCGTATGCATCACGAACTTTGAATGCAAGCGAAACTAATTACAGCACGATAGAAAAGGAGTTATTAGCTATTGTGTGGGCCACTAAATATTTCCGCCCATACTTATTCGGGCGCAACTTCAAAATTGTCACTGATCATAGACCTTTACAGTGGATCATGAACATAAAAGAGCCAAACTCTCGGCTGACCCGATGGAGGTTAAAGCTCAGTGAATATAACTTTACTGTTGTCTATAAACCCGGAAAATCTAAAACCAATGCCGATGCTCTTTCACGGATCCAAATTAATAATGATGACATAAATTCACTCGCAGTCAATCAATCTACAAGACGTTCTTCTCATTCGTCTACGTCTTCAGCTAATTCTAGTTCTACACTTACAGCTAATCCTAGCTCTACACTCACAGCTTCTTCTACACATACAATACATACAAGTCAAGAAAATCCCATATTAGAAATTCCTATATCGGACACTCCAATTAATCGTTTTACTAACCAAATTTGCTTTGTTATGGTTAATGGTATTAAGAGAAATCCGTCTATTACAAAACCCTTTGATATTCATACAAGAACCACTATTCACCTATCAGAATCTTCACTAGATGATGACGTGGTTCAAGCCATTAAAGATTTTGTCAATCCCAGGGTTAAAACAGGCTTATTTGTTCATCCACAGTCAGCTATGTACAAAATTATCCCCATAATACAGAGAGAATTCAAAAGTGCTGCCAGGAATGTAGTGTTTACAAAAACGGAAGTAGAAAATGTCAAAGAATATTTGCAACAGCAGCATCTCATTAAAAACTACCATTGTGGTAAAACCAATCACCGTGGAATCAATGAAACGTATTTGGCTTTATCTCGACGATACTACTGGCCTAAAATGAAAGATGAAATCTCAAAGTATATTCATGAATGTAGAATCTGCGGTCAAGCCAAGTACGATCGCAATCCCATTTTACAAAAATTTCATGTTGTACCACCCCCTACAAAACCTTTCGAAATTGTTCATATAGATCTTTTTACTGTAGAGAATGAAAAATACTTTACTGCAGTTGATGCTTTCTCCAAATATGCACAAGCATATTTATTAAGGGATGGAACAGCATTAAGTGTGGTTCAAGTATTACTTCAGTTTTTCACTCATCATGGCGTACCTTTGACCATAGTTTCAGATCAAGGACCAGAATTCTCTAACCAAATGTTTCTTGAATTTATTAGAGTTCATAAAATACAGCACCATAAAATCTTAGCCCATGCTCCTAATGAAAACGGAATGGTTGAACGTTTTCACTCTACTATCATAGAACATTTGCGGATATTAAAGTTGGAACATTCGAATGATAGTGTTAAGATTCTCATGCCTTATGCACTCTTAGGTTACAATAGTTCGATTCATAGTTTTACTAAGTGCCGCCCATTAGAACTGATTACAGGACATTTTGATCCCCGGGATCCTATAGACATTAGTTTTACTGAACATTTAACACAACAATACTTACAAGAACACAAAAAACGAATGGCTCAAGTATTTGATCTTATCAATAAATCTTCTCTTCATGAACGAACAGAGCTCATCGAGAATAGGAATAACAATCGCGAGCCTGAACGAAATTACTCTATTGGTCAGCAGGTATTTGTACGTAATCCCATGGTTAGTCGTCAAAAATTGGCACCACGTTTCACTGCAGACAATGTTTTAGCCGACCTTCCTATTCACATATATACTAAGAGAAACCGTGGTCCCGTCGCTAAATCTCGCTTAAAAAGAGTCCCTAAAGAACGCGTATTGTTACAGGATACCAGTGCTAATCTTCCAAGTACTTCAACTGATCCACGGACAAGAACTAATGATTGACCCATTAGGCGATGGCCCTGGCTTACTTCCTTTCAAGTTAGGATCAGCAAAAGTAATATCTCACTATCACTCTTTTTTACAAAATATAGATCTAGGAAATATTCATGAACAAATAAAATCTTTTCATTTAAAGTTATTGGATCTAAAGAATCAATTAGATAATAAAACCTTATCATTTTATGATCCACATATATCATTTTTGAACACAAAAATTCAAAAAATATCCAATAAATTAGAAAGCTTTGAGCCAATAAGACATAAGAGAGGTCTCATCGATGGATTAGGTTCCATAATTAAAAGCATCTCAGGGAACTTGGATTATACTGATGCTTTAAAATATAACCAGGCAATTACTGTTTTACAAAATAACGAAAAGAAAATTGAATTAGAATTTAATAACCATATGAGCAACCTTTTGAGCAAAGAGTGGATGTCACGTCATTCAAGTCTGTTAGATAGTGTAGTTGAAAATCAGAAAAAAATAATTCAAGCAATTGATAGGATAGTTAGTGAGAAAGGTACGGGTTTGGGAAAATATTCGCATCTAGCACAGTATATATTAATGTTAAGTGATAGCATAGAAAGTCTTTACGACGAAATCAATCAGCTAGAAATAAATCTGGCATTTATTCGTGCATCAAGCACTCCACACTCTATTATAGGTTTAGATTCATTAAAGCAAATGTTAGATAGATTAAGAAATTTATATCCCAAAGAAGAAATTCTGGATATTGAACTCAGGGAATACTATGATACGTTAAAATTAGGATATTTTTATGTAGATAACAAAATAGTGGTAGTGTTCAAACTCCCTCTTATTCTGCCGATAACATATGATTTTTATAAATTATCCATAATCCCTAATAAAAGTCACCTAGCCCTTATACCTGTCCATCCTTACATAGCCATTCACAGTACTGATTCTATGTACATAGAGACAGAATGTCCGAAGATCAATTCATGGTATCTATGTGAGAAGAAATACAACCATATATCTCCACATAATCCAGATTGTGTGCATCAGTTGATCACTAAACAGGAACTCCATTCATCGTGCACCCTGACTCCAATTATTCTAACAAGAGAAGCACTTGAACAACTCGACGATAGACATTACACTATGGCTTTTCCTCTGCCAACCAAAATTAAAACATCTTGTGGACAAGAACAGTTTAAAACTCTGCAAGGAAGTTTTTTAGCCGTTATTCCATATAATTGCTATCTCTCTGCACCTGGATTTACTATAACGAATAATCATGATCACATAAAAGGTCGAGCTTTGAAGATCATGGAGCTACCACACTTACAAGATCAACCCGAAAATGAAACGCCTTTTATCAAACTTAATTCTATCAACCTTGAAAACCTTCATGACGTCAATACGAAGATATCGCTTCAATCTCCAATGAAACTTGAACCGATCGCCGACTTAAACATCTATCACACTACAATTCCTATTTATACAATTGTCGTCATTGCCACTGCTATAAGTGTTGCGCTTCTATGTCGTCGAATCATTCGGAAGAAAAATCTGCACCAAATAGAATCTAACACCAACGCTACTTCACAAGAAATTTATGTGAAAATCGCTGATGAAGAACAAGTTAACCCCAAACTCATTAAAGTTCATCATGAAGCTATTTCAGTAACTACTTCCTCCAAAGTCCTCAGTCAATGTTCGGACATGCTACCCATTGACGCCGGTGTACCGCAAGGCTCAGTGCTCTCTCCTACGCTATTCATTCTGCATATCAACGACATGTTGGCACATAGTGACTCCATGCGTTGCTATGCAGATGATAGCACGGAAAGTGCGCTATACACTGGCTATGCTAAGATCTCTCGGACTCAAGTGGAGGAGAGCAGAATGAGACTTGCGTCTGAAGTTGAGAACTCCTTGGAGCGGGTCTCAGAATGGGGTAGACTAAACTTAGTCGAATTCAACCCCTTGAAGACACAAGTCTGCGCGTTTACCGCGAAGAAAACCCCATTCGTTATAGCGCCAAAGTTCCAGGGCGTTACACTCACCATCAGTAAGAGTACCGGGATCTTGGGAATCAATATGTCGAGCGACGTTCAGTTCCGGGATCATTTGGAAAGCAAGGGTAAGTTCGCGTCCAAGAAGCTCGGTGTCCTAAACAAGGCAAAGCAGTACTTCACATCGAGCCAAAGACTTAGGCTTTATAAATTCCATTGAACGAACTATAGAGATAGCCTGTGTTGAAATATCTAATTGTATAATAGTTTCCATTTATAAACCACCTAGTGCAGTGTATGATCACTTTGAAGCAGCTTTAGAACAATTATTAATAAAATTATGTGATAGGAAGAACAAAGACATTATAGTATGTGGTGATTTTAATATTAATTTGTTAGAAAACACTGTCGTAAGCAATAAATTCCTATCTATTATGAAATGTTGTAATCTTACTAACCTGTTTTTAGAACCAACTAGAATCGCAGACTCTTCAGCCACTTGTATTGATAACATCTTTTCAAACCGTAAACCAACACATTCGGTGATCTTTAATAAACTAACTTCCGACCACAGTGGCCAGTTTGTTAGTTTCAATTTTCATATTGATAAACTGGTTAGTAAGAACAAAGTGGTCGTTCCAGTGAATAAAGAACGCCTGGAGAGATTTAGAAATACTTTAGTCAATAAGATACCTTTACCAAATAATAGTAATGTGGACAATCAATATGGCCTATTATGTTCACAAATAAATGAGGTAGTTAATCTAGTCTTTAAGCCAAGAACAATCTCTCCAAATCATTGTAAATCCTTCAATGATTGGGCGACACCGGGAATACATAGAAGTAGACAAAAATTATATGACCTATACCATGAGAGGTCATATAATCGTAGTGAGCCTTTTGGTAACTATCTTAGAAGATACTCAAAATTATTTAAGAAAGTATGTATCGCGGCCAAGTCCTTGCATATTGCCAATCAGATTAAACATAGTAACGATAAAATAAAAACGACTTGGAAAATCATCAATGCCGAAACTGGTAAAGTCAAGAGCCGCCACAATGATTACAAACTTTTAATCCGTGATGTTCTAATCGAGTCAGATGAACATGTGGCAGCAGCATTCGAGAACTACTTTGGTGACATACCAGTTTCGACTACGAAATCGCTTAGCTCCTCTCCCGACGTCGCTGAATCGTTGCTCAAAAATAATGTAAGCGAATGCAAAGACATATTTAAATTCCGGCCCATTGCCGCGAGGGATATTGTCACAATATTTAAGAAACTAGAACTTAAGAATACCGTAGATCTTTGGGGCATATCTGTAAGAATACTTAATTCAATTATTGACGTAATTGCGCCCCATTTAGCTTTAATTTTTAACAATTGTATTCAGAGTGGTGATTTTCCTGATCTAATGAAGCATAGTAAAGTGATTCCTTTGTTTAAATCGGGTGTGACTTCTGATCCCGCTAACTTTAGACCAATTTCAGTACTGCCTACATGTAGCAAAATATTTGAAAAGGCTATATTAGACCAACTTCAAGGACACTTTGCAAAAAATAATCTCTTACATAATAAACAATTCGGATTTACAAGGGGCCGCTCCACGACGGATGCGAGTGTGCAGCTTTATAAAGTTATTATCGATGCCTGGGAGAACTCACGAGACGCCCTAGGTGTTTTCTGTGACTTGTCAAAGGCATTTGATTGTGTTCAGCATGAAACCTTAATCAGGAAACTTAACCACTATGGCATTAAGGGTACCGCGCTCAAACTTCTGAGTTCTTATCTTAGTAACAGAATTCAGAGGGTTGAAGTAAACGGCAAAAGGTCCTCAGGATCAGTTGTCCAGATGGGGGTTCCTCAGGGCTCGATTCTCGGCCCATTCTTATTTCTGACATATATTAATGACCTTCCATATGTGATCAAACATAATCATGAGATAGTATTGTTTGCGGATGACACTTCACTAATATTTAAGATTAACCGACATAAAATGGATTTTGACGACGTGAACAATGCCCTCTCTAAAGTTGTTAACTGGTTTAATGTAAACAATTTATTGTTGAATAATAAAAAGACAAACTGTATTAAGTTTTCACTCC